>JACTAT010000210.1:260726-282607 GCA_014526335.1 Chrysaora quinquecirrha
TCAATGTATATTACTGGACAAAGTATTTGGGACGGGGGAGTGTAGCTGGCTAGTGTAACTCATACAATAACAAGTTTGTTTTCTTAACACATGTATTGTTAGCTACAAGCCTTCTCACAAGTTGACTGAAAGATACTAAAATAGCTTAGACAGTATCAGGTTTTTTAGAAACAGCTACATTGCATTGTTTTGTATTTGTATAGTACATTGTTTAGTGCTAGATTGCAACAGTGAGAAATACACTAATTCACACTAACATAAAGCAGCTTCACAGATTGCATCGAAGATATCATTATGACATAATAAGCATGCGCATAATTTACTAATAGAAATCATAATTATATCTAAGTCTTGAACTGTTTGTTATTAGGGGCAGCCTTTATTCAAGCAGGAAGGGAGTTCCAGATTTTTGCAGATTATAGATTTTAAGCTGAATGCTATACCTATGATTTTCAGAAGCATTTAAAAATCCTCCTTTTATACCACTGCAACCATTCAGTCATTCGGTCTTGCAGCATTGACCATCGAGCATTGACCAAACAATTTAAGACCGATGATGTAGTTGTAGAAACACAAAGGTGCAGATGCAGAAGGAGAGCACTAAAGCCTGTTGTCTACTAGACGAATTTATTCGCGCGAAGGGATTTTTTCGTGGGGAAAAATTAAAGCGAAAACAAACGCATACATGTTTTTAACACAAACTCCAAGGACCATTGTTTCATTGTCTCTGTGGATGAAAAACTGTTCACCTACTGTCTACATGACAATGGTAACCTTGCGACTGTAAACGCAACCATTCGAAGATGATTTCTAGAGTACAATCATTTGAAAACGCGTCGTTTTGCAAACGCATTTTCACGTGTAGAAAACGAAAATGAAACCATTTTAAAGCGATGAAACAACAATAACGATAAAAACGAGCCTGCAAGCCCAGGGGTAGAAACAAGAGAAAAATTATTAGGCAGATAATCCTTCACGGTCCATCATTGTGGGGGCATGACCCAGTGGTCAACCCATTGAGACCCCGTTTACACGATATCGGTACCACACCGGTTTGATATGACACCGGTGCGGAATCTTAATCCTTGTTTTTCTTAAGGTTTTCCAAGGAATTCTGGGAATAATTTCCTTAGTTACGAATTCAACGTCTGCAGCTATATAACAGGCTGTCCGCCGGATCCGAGGATTCTTGTGTTGAAGATGTAGTAATTGAAAATTGATTTTCAGAAGAAACACAAACAGCAGATAAGATAGAAAGTTAAATTATCATTTTATTGATAATATTTGGTCCTGGCAAACAGGGCTTCTTGAGCTCGCAAAAAACCCTGTATTAGATTTATTACTTGAGTCGTAGTTATCGCTATAATCGAGTTCAACCGCTGGACGCTCAAACTATAACTCATAATCGACCGGTTATCTTTTTGGACTTACTTTTCTGCGTCGCTCTCGTATAACCATGGTTACAGTGATGCAACGGTAATGGCCTAAATCTACCGGCATACCGGTCCAATCCAGCCTTTTCGATATTCGTTCAAAACTTTTTGCAAGATTTAGTACTAAAACGGCTACCGAATAGTTCTCGTATGTTTTGCTGTGACGATGCAAGGAGCCAGCCTCGTTTCAATAGGCACCAACATTTGGTTCCCGGCAACGGCAGTCCCAAAAAAAGTTCCGTAACATTATTATGAGTCCCAGTTTGAGCGATCTCGGTTTGGTGTTAGTCTCGGTTCGATGAACGATAGCTGGGACTCAAGGACTCAGGTAAGTCCCTGCATGCTAGGGCCAAATATTAGCAACAAAAAGAAAATTTAACGTTTTCTCGGTCTTGTATCCATCTGCTGTTTTGTGTTCTTTCTGGAAATTAATTTCAAAGCAATTATGACAGCTGTACTAACCATGAAGCATATGGCAATAAAGACTCAGTAAGGTTTCTTACAGATAAACGGAAAAACTTTGGAAGTTCACAGAAACATATTCTTAGAGCAGAAAAAGAAAAATTAACGAAAACGACCTGGAAACGTCCTTTGCAGTTCTGAACTAAGATTGTTTTAGACCTATGAAAGTTTCTTAGCTTTGTTGTATAGAGCATCGACTACTTTTCCCATGTTTTGAATGATATCTATCGAATTTGAGTATGTCTTGTCAATCGGTGTGTCGTCAAATATAATCAGTACACCAGAGCCTTGATCCAGAATTCCTGAAAAGACAACAAGCCATAAATATTTAAATACATGAATTTAAATACATGCTTACCCCATGAAACTGCAACCAAACATCGAAGGATTTTGAAATATTCTAAAGCCATTTTTTTCTGAATCATCTCAGAGCTCTCAATTTGCTTGACACCCCCAGATTGCATAGGAACTAGTCTTGGATATGGAACCATTCTCCCTCTTAGTACTAAAATTCTTTAATCATTTAGTTCTTTAATCATTTTGATGTAAGACAATAAATTCTAAGGTAGATACAGTTGATTTGGATCTGCTCGCCCCTCCAACCTTATGATATGTTTCGCAAAGCTTTGGTTCTTGGACATACAATTAATATTAATCTTGACTTGAGTACGCTGCTAGGGTATTGGATAGTCCTAGTGACGGGTTTTCCATTACAGTTTCTTGGCATCATAATGAAGGAAGCACCATTAATGTTTGAACTCACTGGCGTCTCCGTATTAGACATGATAGTCACCACTTATCATGACAAGCCTTTGATATTTAGTTGGCCACTGGCGTCTTTACTGAAGTACAAAACTTTTTAAGAACTGTAATGTCTTTGCCTACCGTTCAATTTCTTGTCAAGAATCATCTGAGACAATTTCTTCTCGACTACATTCTGTGAAAACAAATGGTAAAATCTTATGACACATAAAAAAAAGTTATGAAGAAATATCAATCAAAGCTAACACTCATGCATTGCCACGTGCGACCATCTAAAACTAAGGGTCTAGCGGGATATGACTCACAACCACTACAGTAAGGCCCCACAAATAAGAAACCGGATTTCCTTATCCATGGTATTGTTTTCGTACAATAGACTATTGTTTTATCTATTGCCATTATCAAAAAGCCAGCCTAAAGTTTCTTATATGTCCGTTTCTCATTTGCAGGGCTCTACTGTAGTCCGATTCTCTACCAACTGGGGGGTTGTATACAATAGGGAACAGGTGCAATTTGGAACATGATTCGTTGCTCGCAATGGCATAAGTTGCAGTAGTATTTCTAGTAGTTGGTGGCTTTCGCGAATTGGCAAAGATTAGACGTCAGTGGTTGTAGGTTCAAATCCGCCTGGATCGCGAGTGGTGTCCATGTGGCAACGTAAAAGCGTGCGCTTTAGCTACAACATATATCAAAACCTTATGAAAAAACCATATTGTGGGGGTGTACCAGAAATCCGGTTCCGGCCGGATCCTCATTACCCTGATCCGGTACACCCTACCATATTGTAATCAATATACGAAAATTGATAATAATAAAAGTAAAGATGTAAAAGTCCAAAAGTTTAAGCGAAGTTGGATACAGTGGAACCTCCATATAACGGACACCTGGGAACCAATTTTATTGTACATCGTGAAGAAGTGTCCGCTGCTGGATGTTGTTTTACAAAGAAATAACCTTTGGAGATATATATATTGTCCGTTGTCTGGACGTATCTTTTGTACGGAAGTGTCCATTAATGGAGGTTATACACTTTTCTTAATAAGCAACAGGACAGTAAGCCACTAGGGATGAGAGCTTTCTTTATAAAGTACATCATTGCAAGCGTGTCAATTACATTGAAAAGCAAGAAAAGAGCCAAAATAAGAGTTTTTAGGGGGTACCAGTCATTCTGTGAGGGCTGAAAAACTAGAAATTTTAAGCAACTTTGAGGACTTGATCAAAAGTCTAGTTGCTTGTTAAGAAAAAAGTGTACTGCCATTATTCATTTTTGACGCATTCAAGAAACACTTCTTCCCATATCGTCGAAGGTCATGTTTCAGACAATTTTTCTGTAATAAAATAATTTAAAAACTGCTGCAGATAGGGTGAATTTCGTTAGAATGCACATTACTTACCAATGGTAACTTGATGATATTTGCAACATGATCGACCTGTGAATTTAAGGAAACCACTATGAGTAACATTGACCACATTTTCTATGTCGGGTATTAACTGTTAATCAAGGTCGAGGAAGGCATCAGATTCTCAAAAGCAGTACAATAGCAAAAATAACAGCAAACAAGAGCAGGAATATGGCGTTATTTTAACCACAAATGCAAGGCTGTAGGAAACTATGGGGCTAGGAGACTGTGGCCCGAAATAATTTGCGAAGTCTATTTTTTTGGACATAATTAAGACGCTTTTCAATTGCTCCTATTGTTTCAGCCCCCCCCCAAAAATTTCTTCCTACATCGCTGATAACCAACATACCTGTACACGCGAGAAAGGTTCAATGATTCTGCAGAGATTCTGCTCCAGCAGATTGTCATAAAGCTTGTCAAAATGTCTCTAAAATTGAAATAAAATATGTTCAGCAAATTTCATGAAAATTTTGACGAAAAAATTCTGAACGTAAAAGTATTTAAATTCTGAAAGCATTTTCGTCTTCTACGATCATTCAATACGCAAACCGTGCGAGCATTGTTGGCCAACATGTTGGCTGAAAATAGGCCAACATGTTAATGCGGATTGCCATACCATCACAACACCTGAGATGTTTGGGGTTGGTGACGTCATCTACAAATGATCATTTGCAAACATGACCGAAAAGGAACCAGCTGTTTGTTTATTGCTCACTCTTTTGGTTGAAGACGAAGAAGAAAAACTCGTGGTCCAGCCCAAACCACCAGCTTAAATCTATTTATTATTTCAAGGTCTCTAAAAATAACGACCGAAATTGAAAGTGTTGTGCCAACATGTTGGCGAGATATAGCAAACGGTACCAACACATCAATTTTGCTCAATTAGTACCGATAAAGAGCAATAAATTAAGAAGGAAATGAAAAGGTACCTAGCCTGGGTAAGTGTTACCGTTCATTTGATTACGAGGTAGCGTTTTGGACAGGGAGCTTAAAGCGTTCTATAAGCTCCCTGGATTGGCCCTTACAAAACTTTCCCCTGCTGCTGCAGAACGAACGACCAGTCCTCGTTTTGAAACTGATATTACACAATCTTTTTTCAAACAGTTCTATAAGCTTTAAGAAGTTCAACGATCTCAGACTGTCGGATCTTAGGCTTAACGTCAAGTGCCATCCCTGCGTTTGTGGCAATGACAATCTTTTTACAAGAACATCAACTCAGCTGGAAGCGAGAGCTCTGGACATCTTTACTAGACAACTCGTTAGGTACGAATCGCTATTTTATTGTGACTACACATGCGCAGAAATGGAATATCGGTATTAACAACGAATTTTTTCATTGTACGAAAAACACCAAAACCTCTACTTTTCGTTCTAACATTGATATTCTACTTTTCGTTTAGCACTGGGATTCTAAGGCGAATCGGATGCACTAGAAGATTAGGATCCTTTACTCGAAAAGGATCCACTGAACGATATTGAAGATTGGCTCTCTCATCCGTTAATCCGTCTATTAGAGATCCGTCTTTAGCTAAGTTGGGCATCCTGTAGTCCAGTTCAGTGGGGATAACTACGTCTCATCAAAAACGTATAAAGGTCCGTCTATACGACGAACATCGTCATAAAGAACATCATCATATAATGCTTCAGTGTATCAGAGCAACAAATTAAAAGCAGAAAGCTGGAGACAAGAGTTCAACCTCGTGTAATAGATTTAGGTTAGAATGTCTGCTATGATTCATCCTGATGACAGCTGACGATAGCCATAGCAGCAATAATATTTGAATATAGATAATAATTATGAAAATAATAATAGCAATAAGAATAAATATAATGAATAAATACTTACACGTTCAACATGATTTTGCTCAGCAACATATACTTCAATGCAATAACTGCTTTTGGATTATCAATAGAATCATATCCCTGAAGAAAGAAATTAAACTTTAACTAATATGCCAAGAAATGATGAATGCTAGTACAACTTCCTAAGAGTTTTTCATTTAATTACAGTAAACATCCGCTATCTCGAACTCTCAAGGGACACTGGAATTTGTTCGAGATAGCGAATGTTCGAAATAACGGATGCCCCATATAAATATAAAAAATTATAGTTTTTAAGTCAGAAAAGGAACCCTGATTAACATCCAGAGTAACAGATCCAAAATCTCTATCGGTGAAATTGAGATAATGGCAATGCAGCACATCTCCGGGCGCTAAAAACAGGCAGAGGTTACAGGCATCACATCTGGGTAGGAAGGGAGTTCTGAAAGAGAACAGCTACTTTCTGCCTGGAATTTTCTGTCAAGCTTTTGTACCGATTTCTTTATGAACAAATCATCATCGATCAAGCTGTTTCTTTCGATAGCAGCATGGTAAGACTCTCATACTGGCAATCCATTGAAGTTTCTGACCTTCATCTATTGTATACATGGGCAGCATATCACTTAGCTGCTGCCATTCCCGCTTGGCGAACTTATAGATATTTTCAGTCTGTCTCTTTATCCAGTTCAGCATAAAATTTGGCAAAGTTCGAGATAAATAAAGAGTAGGTTTTCCACCATGGGAAATCGAAAATGGTTCGAGACAGCGAATGTTCGAGATAACAGGGTTCGAGATAGCGGATGATTTTTCTATACAAACCCTTATAGCAAAACGAGGGGAAATGGAAAATCGTTCTAGATAGCGCCTGTTCGAGATAGCGGGCAGTCGAGAGAGCAGATGCCAACTGCATATCACTTATTACAGATACTATAGGGTGATAGAACGCAACAAACCTCAAAAGCTTCATAGAAATAGGAATATGCTGTTTTGAAATCATTCTCCTCCGCGTGTAAGATACCTTGAAAAACAAGTTTCACTATTGTATAGTTGTTTTTTTTTTTTAAGTTTCTAGGTCAGGAGATTTTGAGACTCTTGACTTTTATGATGCTTCGGGTTAATTAGAGTTTTGGTCAAAAGTATTAGCAGAATTCAGGGGTTTGAGTTATCGGAATATAATGTATCTATCATACAGAAACAATCTCAATACAATCCTTAATTCATGAGGTTTGAGTTGCAATACAATACGAAAATAAACGAAATACAAAAAATAACGCTTCAATACATTCTTCTTTACACCTTTTCAACTAAGGGCCTTGTTTGAAAAAAATTGAAAATTAAGTCATAGAAAAATTTCGATTTTTTGAATTCAGCACTTCTATTTTAGTGTTGAGGAAATTTTTACGCTTCTATAGTCCTAAGTAGAATTTGTTGCTTATGATGTTTTTGATAAAGTTCAAAACATTTCATGTTTTATGCTTTAAATCAACTTAGGCAAAAGATCTTTGACGAACAATGTTTTGTGACGTAGCAAAACGGTTAAAATTTTCCTTGACAAGCAAATTTCATATGTTTGACCAACAGTGTTTGGTCGTTTTGCCAGGGCCTTACACAACACTGAACAAAAGATAAAGGAAAATTAACAAAGCGATTGAGGTGAATCATGTAATTCTTACCAGATTGTAAATCTAAAGATGCCTAAAAGAAAAAATAACAAATGATTAGAAAAACAATTAATAAATATGGAAGGCAGTTGCAAAATGCAATATAAAGGCCGGTTTACATATGGCTGCATAATTCCCATGAGCGGAAAAAGCTCGGGAGCTTTTTTACCTCTAGCACGAGACAAAAACAACGCACTCAAAAATGGAACTTTTTCCAAGAGCTCGAGTGTATCTCCCGCGCATAAGATCCCTGATTCAGCGGTATTTTGTCATAATACGCATGCGTTGGCTCCTGAGCTTTTCCTCTCAAGGGAAAATGCAGCTGTGGGAAACCGGCCTAAACATGGCTTCACACGCGAAAAAAGATTTATTATTTCTACACAGCGAGCTTTTCTTTTGAAGCGTTTTGTTTTCTTTTGAAGCGTTTTGTATTCTTAGTTTTGCATTATTAACATTCTAAACTTTAACAAATTCTAATGTCATTTCCCCGAAACTGGAAAATTCTACTTTTGGCCAAATTTAGATATAGTGACTACATGAAATACAAATTGAGGTACATCGACACAAAGGTTTGGAACTATATAAACGAAGGAAATTATATAACTAAAATGAAGTTGAAGATGAATTACACTTCCTTTGTGAATGCCTCTTCCTTGCCTTACAAAGAAGGTCCCTATTCAAAATACAGATTACGTTTAAACACGCTTAAACCGCGTTGCGTTGGCAACAGTACAGATTCAGGTACCTACTGACCCTACTGCTTCAGGTACCAACAATGGGATAAAAGCTCCTTGACCTAGATAGCAAGCCACGTCTACTTGGAATCCACCTAGATAAACATCTTTACTGGTCAAATACAAGAAATCATACATAGCTGCTACGGAAAACTTTCGGTCTTAAAGAAACTAAAAAGTTCACACATCCGATTCTGTGTGGTGGGCGTCGCTTCCGGCCTCACTGGGAAGGTCCGATTGTCTTGTTTTTGTTTTTAGCCTGGCTAATAATTGTAAATATATATTTTTTTTTAGATCTATTAAAAAATTTTTTTTTTTGTAGGCTTAAATTAGCTGTAATTTAGCTATATATTTTTATAATTGCCTACGTAAAATAAATTAATGATGATGATGATGATGATGGCCATTGACTTTTAGTCTTTCAATATTAAACCATCCTCGCCGAAAATTTTTGGGACACTATGTATGTTATAAGCCTGTTAAGGCGTTAAAAATCCAGTCCCGTTATAAGATATTTGAATTTTGAAATCGTCTTCTTCCCCGATTTAATGATGGGGCCACTCACCACATCAATTTCACTTCACCAATATTGAGTCGGGGGGTATGCGTCTTTAGCCAAACTTAATATTCTAACTGTCAATCAAATGTCCATATTTAGCCAAAATTATGCACAAATAATTTTGCATAATTAATAAATCATAACATTTCAAAAGGTTGCGTCTCAGCCTGCATGATCGTCATTTCATGTTTGTCATCTCAAAGGTGAGTCATGAAGCTCGTTTCTTTAGCTTTCCGCCTAGCGGTCTTGACGCTGGTGATCTTCGGAACTACGTTGACACAAATTCATCACCATTATTCCAAATCTGCGCTATTTCAATCCGTGCAACCTCAAGACGCATCTACATCAAGACGTTTACTTGCTAGCTTCAAAGCACCAAGTGAAGTAGCTTGCTCTCAAAAATGCCTTCGTCATGAGAATTGTAATTATAAAGTATATGACAGCAAGAGTAAGAAATGTGAGCTACTTCGGTCGATCTCGGAAGAAGATACGAGCACTAATGGCAAGAAGACTTTGATGAAAATAAGAAGAGTACCGGACCAGGTAGATAGCTTGATAATTGCATTTTCATTGCGATTCTAATCATTTAGGGTGTGTTCTTATCTTTCAAGCAAAACGACTACCTTTTCCCTTGCCTTTTAGCATTTATAAATTTCATACCTTAAAGCACTACTGTGGTGGGTGATTATGCTTGATTGGATGGTATTTTTGCGTACTGCGGTGGATTTTGTAGTTTTTCTTGCTTTATCTATAGATTTTTGCTATGACTTCGTATTCACCTTTGTTACGCAAAAATACCACCACAGTACGCAAAATACCACCATTTCAAGCATAATAACCAAATTTTTTTAAGAACACTGAAATTGAAGAAAGCCATGCATTGTTCTTAATTTTTCCAATTTGAAGGCTCAAAATGTTCTTAACATGTTCTTAATTTTTTTGCTTTTTAAAAAGCTGTTGTTTTTCAAAATAGGTGACAATTGCTACGAAAAGGGGCGCACATGTAAAAATGTTACAAAGTCACAATGTTTTCTAGAGTGGGGAACAGGACAGCACCACTTTAGAAATAAAAATTCAAATTTTTCTAGCTTCACGAAGCCTCGATGTTCTTAGCATGTTCTTAACTTTTCAGCCTCTGAAGCCTTATGTTCTTATATACTTCGTTCTTTTAAAAAACGCGTAGGATCCGTTCCTGATCCGTTCCCGTAAACACAATGAAATCGTACCTATATCTTATCCGACAGGCAAGTTAATTATTATCGTTATCCTTAGGTCCTTACAAGTCCTGTAAAGCAGCTTTGGAAAGCAATGCTTTTCAAACAGCAGTTTACCGGATACTGCATGCAAGCTTTGAAAACCCAGTAAACGTTGAATGCATGAAAGATGCAAGTGGAACGTCGTTTGCTGTTCTGCATCATAACAATGAAAGAGCCACAACTGTTAGTGGTTATGGGGCCAAGGGATCATACAAATACAATTTTGAATACTCGATGGATATGAGTGTTATCACAGCGTTGATAAACCAATCAAGTCATTGCCAACAATTTACGAAAGGGCGATGCCGCCATATATTTTTTTACCGCACTGACTACGATTGGAATACCTGGATAAGCGGTCGCAATGGTCTTAAGCTCGACTTTTGGGGAGGTGGACCGAGTGATGGTACTGGTTGCGCGTGTGGTATAACAAATACCTGCCATGTTGCCCAATATAAGTGCAATTGTGATACCAATGATCAAGTATGGAGAATAGATGAAGGAAATGTCGTCAAGAGAGATGTTCTGCCAATAACCTCAATCAATTCTGGTGATACTGGCGATTCCCTTGAAACATTTGAATACACAATTGGACCATTGCTTTGTGTAATCTAGAGAACAGCAGCAAGGTATTCTCTTTGAACAACGAAGTATATATGGTCTTGATTCACCTTTGTATTTATTAACTGCACTGACTCTAGAACCATGTAGCTTAGTACACATGCCAGTTCATACCGTATAAGATTCAGTTTTAGACTAAGATTAAAATTAAGATTAACAAGACTTAGGTTAAGATTAAGATGAACATCAAGTTAAATGCACAATGCCTTCAAGGTCGGGGTTCTTATGGGCTGAGTCCTTGGAGACGGTCGTCGTTGCGAGGCGGTGGTCCAAGGCGGGCAAGGGCTAGTTAACTCTAAAGTATAAGCCAGTATGTATGACCAACGTCAATCTCTTATTATTATTTACTATTTACGTTACCATTAATGGATGGTGGATGGTAGAGGTTGTAGCAGGTACGACTGGCCAAATGACCAAACATTGTTTGGCAAACATTTGAGATTTGCTTTCCGAGCAATGTTTGAATCAAAATGCTGTTGGAAACACCGGCAGTCTAGGTGAGGAATTCAGCTACTTGACTTACGCTTTTGCAATCTTAAGAAAAACAGCATTTCTGCCCAGCTTTTAAGCATGTTGTGATATTAGTTAACTGCACTCACTCTTAAATAAAGTTATAATAATATCCTTGTTAAATATTGTAATGATTAAGTGTAATGGTTTGTATATTAGCTAATGCATGGTGAAGACTTGTATGCAAAAGAAAAGCATAGCTTGATGAAAAATTATATGCGGATCGGATGTAATTGCTTTTTGTGTATATAGCTTTTATGTTTGCTGGATAGTAAGATTTTCTTGTTTTAAAGTTCATTGCAAGCTCATGGTCATCCAAATTGAAATGAAAGCGACTAGACTCAATACACAAGCTATTGCTACTGAATTGTATTGCTGGATGCTCAATGCTCAAACTGAAGATTCGCACTGAAACGAAAAAATAACAACAATTCTATATGGTCTTGATGCACCTTTGTATTTATTAACTGCACTGACTAGAGGCTAATCTGGTTCTACTGGTCGGTATAACTGGTTGTCTGCGTAGCAGGCTTCAAAGTAAAAAGCTTGTCTTCTAAAATTAATATCACAATCGAAATCAAAATAACAAAAAATTTAAAGTACCAGCTCCTTAGCAAAAATTGATATATTTCCAGCAGCAAAAAAGAACCTAAAATATTTTTAAAATATTTGCACACCCTAAATAAATCGTCTATTGATGATATTTCATCATCATCGTCATCTCTAACAATCCCACCACCATCACAACCACCACCACCATCACCACCACCACCACCACTATCATCATCAACAACATCATCATCATCGTGATCATCATCATACTCATCATCATCATGATCATCATAATCATCGTCATTATAATCATAATCATAATCAGCTTCATAATCATCATCATAATTGCCATCATCGTCTTCATCATAATCATCATCGCTATCATCATTATCATTATCATCACCATCATCATCATCATCATCATCATCATCATCATCATCATCATCATCATCATCATCATCATCATCATCATCATCATCATCATCATTATTATCAACATCATCATCATCATCATCATTATCATCATCATCCTTCGTAGTCTCTCGCAGAAGACATTCGCATTCTTATCAAAAGTTATTCGCATGAACCATTCGCTTCGCACAGACAATTCGCTCTCAAAGACATCAATTCGTCCTTATGGTATAATTTTCACAATCTAAACTTCATATATAGTTATCATTGATCGCTTTGTTTTGTTCCTTTTTGTCTTTAAGTGTTTATCTGTGTTTGTTCTTCATAAATCCCGAACCAATGGTGGGGGTCGGTGGGGGTTTTCAGTGTCTCCAAAGTGTCGGTATACCAAAGTCATCTTTATTTTCTACAATTCTGTAGAAATATTATTTGATTTAACATTGCTATTCGCAAAAATCATCTAATAGTAAAATAAATGGCCCAGTATTAAAAAAATTTCATAATTTGAGTACTGAAAATTTCTTAAGAGTTTCTTGGATGTCTATATTGACGACATAGTAATTGTATCTTAATGATCTTTTAGACCTATATGTCAAGTTCAGTAGGGATAACTAGGCCCGTCTACACGATGAACATCGTCCAACAGAACATCATCAAACTTTGGTTAAGTGTGTCAGAGGAAGAATCAGAAAGTAGAAAGCTAGAGGTTAGAGTAAAGCCTCGTGCAATAAACTTAAGTTAAAACGTCTGCTATGGTTCATTCTGATGATAGCTAATGATAGCCATGGCATATTTTAATATTTCATTCGCGGGAAAGTTTAAGTACACTCTTTTTCTTTTATAAGAACAATGTTATAAGAACACGAGCCTGGATTTTGCCCAGATTTTAAGAACAAATTAAGAACAAGCTGAGGCTGGCCTTTTAAAAAGTGCTAAGAATATCAGCTAAATATGTAAGCCAGACAGTCAAACTGAACGTAAAAAGCAAGCAAACAAAGAAATAGACAAGATTGCTGCATTTTCACACAAACCTAGTACCACCCAAGCCCTGTTTACACTACAAAAATCTAACCCGGGTTAACTTCAACCCGGGTCGAACCCGGGTTAAATTTTTGTAGTGTAAACGCGACTAACCCGAGGTTGAACCCGGGTTGAAGTAACCCACATCTGATGGTGGGTTACTTTAACCCGGGTTCAACCCGGGTTAGTCGCGTTTACACTACAAAATTTAATCCGGGTTAACTTCAACCCAGGTCGAATCCGGGTTGAAATTTCGTAGTGTATCCAAAGGTTGTGTCTCTGCCTGCATAATCGTCATTTCATGTTTGTCATCTCAAAGGTGAGTCATGACGCTCGTTTCTTAGCTTTCCGCCTAGCGGTCTTGACGCTGGTGTTCTTCGGAACTACGTTGACACAAATTCATCACCATTATTCCAAAGCTGCGGTATTTCAATCCGTGCAACCTCAAGACGCATCTACCTCAAGACGTTTACTTGCTAGCTTCCAAGCACCAAGTGAAGTAGCTTGCTCTCAAAAATGCCTTCGTCATGAGAATTGCAATTATAAAGTATACGACAGCAAGAGTAAGAAATGTGAGCTACTTCGGTCGATCTCGGAAGAAGATACGAGCACTAATGGCAAGAAGACTTTGATGAAAATAAGAAGAGTACCGGACCAGGTAAGTAGCTTGGTAATTGAATTTTTAGTCAGATAACTCTTTCATTTCGATTCTAATTATTTAGGGTGTGCTCTTTTCTTTTAAGCAAAACTACTACCTTTTCCCTTGCCTTTTTGCATTTATAACTTGTCGTTTGACAGGGCCAGGGCTGCGTTTCTTTTAACGGTAAACTTCTTCCGAGGAGTTGTCAAAAAGCTTCAGATCTTCAAGCCCCAACCCGATTTGCTAGAGGTTAGGTGTCTGAGAATTCGAAATGCCAGAAACATACTGCTATACACGCATTTTATTTTACAAGGGAGGCCATTACAGTATAAGGAAGATAGTGCTCGGACAGGCAAAAGCTTAAGGAATTTCTAGTACTGGATCGGGGATTGCTAAGGAATGTGAGAGGTATAATCTTTGAATGATCCGTTTTGCAATTATGTAGTTCAGCCACAACACAGCGAAGGACAGCACACTTGGGCTTTACAACAGCTTTACTGAAGCCAATTACAGAAGTACACTATATATTGCGTTATTCCTTACTCCTAGGTTTATTTCAAAGAAACAACAAGTAAAAGTTAAGGAATTGCTAACGAATTTTGAGTACTCAAATTTGGCCATCAATCAAGGAGTTTTCAGTACTGAGCATTAGCCGAACTTCCATATACAAAAAATGCGTGTAGCGAGAACATGCACCAATAGGTGTAGCCGAAAAGAAATAACTTATACTCAGGTTTTCGTGTTCGCTGGATGATCTTGGGTGTTAGCTATTTACCGTAGGAAACTAAACCGTTTTTGAATCATTTGGATAAAACATGAATTACTGGGTGGAGTCCTGGATTCGACAAGGACAGGCCTCGAAAGCTGCAACCTTTCAATATGCATACCGCTCTAAGGACTGCCAAGGCTAAGAAACAGCCTAACTACGTCTATTATTATGCTTGATGTAATAGTATTTTTTGCGTACTGTGATAGAATTTGTAGTTTTTCTCTGTTTTTTCTTTCTAGATCTATCTTGTTTCAAGAGTGTTTTTTTTACAGATTTCAAAAGGTGGGCTAGAGAAGAAATGCTTTACGTCGAGCGAAACCTTGTTAAATTGTGCAGCCAAAGGTATGTTATTTATTTCTTAATTATATAATAAATTACGGCGCTACTTGTTTACTTAGTGAATAATAATTCTTTGGAAACGGAATAAAGAAGTTTGTAATACTAATTCATATAGTTTCCACCTGCCATCGAAACAGATGTTTTATAACCAAACCAGCTGCTTTACGTCCAAAAGCTTTAGGAAACTAACTGCACTGGGTGCATTGTGATTCATGTGATTTTATGTTACCATATTTTCTGATCATCGCAAGTAAACGTATCAGTCACTATGTGTTGCTAAGATTTTTGTGCGTCCCTTGTTTTAGTTTGAAATTTGGTTCTATGTAACACTTTGTATCATGAGTTATAACTCATAAATATATCATGTTTTCAAACTTAGACCAAGGTTACATGGAAACGGATCCGATTGAATCCGTTCCAAAAAAGGCAAAGAAAGGCTTTTCGTTATACGGGTACGCAAGGATCTGTTCCACTTGTAAACCGGATCGTATCTTTTTGGGTATGCTAAAAAAGCAGATCCATTTGGATCCGTTCCTGATCCGTTCCCGTAAACGCAATGAAATCGTACCAATATCTTATCCGACAGGCAAGTTAATAATTATCGTTATCCTTAGGTCCTTACAAGTCCTGTAAAGCAGCTTTGGAAAGCAATGCTTTTCAAACAGCAGTTTACCGGATACTGCCTCCAAACTTTGAAAACCCAGTAAACGTTGAATGCATGAAAGATGCCAATGGAACGTCGTTTGCGGTTATGCATCATAACAATGAAAGAGCCACAACTGTGAGTGGTTATGAGGGATGGGGATCATACAAATACAGTTTTACCTACTCGCTGGATATGAGTGTTATCACAGCGTTGATAGACCAATCAAGTCATTGCCAACAATTTACGAAAGGGCGATGCCACGATACATTTTTTTACCGCTCTATCTACAATTGGAATACCTGGATAAGCGGTCGCAATGGTCTTAAGCTCGACTTTTGGGGAGGTGGACCGAGTAATGGTACTGGCTGCGCGTGTGGTATAACAAAGACCTGCCATGTTGCCCAATTTAAGTGCAATTGTGATACCAATGATCGAGTATGGAGAACAGATGAAGGAAATGTCGTCAAGAGAGATGTTCTGCCAATAACCTCAATCAATTCTGGTGATACTGGCGATTTTCTTGAAAAATTTGAATACACGATTGGACCATTGCTTTGTGTAATCTAAAAAGCATCAGGAGCAGTGAAACGTGGGCGTGTATTGGAGAAAATAGGTAACTGCACGTACTGTTTAATAATCGCAATAAATTAAATATATATATATAATAAATCTATATTCATATGAGAACAAGGAGAAAACATAATCTCTAATGCATAAGCCAGTATGTATGACTACGTCATGCTCTTATTATCATTTATTATTTGCGCAATGATATTAACTTAACAGTCGTAATGGTGAAAGCTTGATTTCATGGGAAGTGGACCTGGTGATGGTTGCAGCAGGTACGGCTCTGCAGTGGCTTAGCGAGCGTAATCAAAGCCCGGGGCAGACACGAATGTTGCGCCCCCGTACATTCCATTAATAGTCACATTTTTAGTCAACCTTGGTTTTTCATCTCTCAATTTATTACAAAATTTTACAATTTCGCGCCCCCTATGACTTGGCGTCCGGGGGCGCTTGCCCCTCCCTGCCCCCCTCCCCCCTGCTACGCCACAGCGGCTCTGACCAAGCGACCAAACAAACATCTGAGACTTGCTTTCTTAGCTATGTTTGACCGTTTTGCCAGGTCGCAAAACATTGCTTGACAAGCAGAATTGCCTTGCTATGTTTTTGAAAAACTGCAATAACATTTTCTGCTCGTCACAAGCAAAACATTTGGACAAGCAATGTTTGAGACTTGGTCAAACCGCAAATAATTTTGCTTGACAAGCAAATTTCAGAAATTTGACCAACAGTGTCCGATAGTTTAGTCAGGACCTCACGTACACAACTGTAATGCCAACGCTAACAATTATTTATCAATATCAGATGAAGGCAATGTCGTTGTCGTTGTTGTCGTTGTTGTCGTTTGAATTCTTCTAATCAAATTGAGTTGGAACTATGCAGTTGGAACACAATTGGACTAATGTCTTTGCAATCTAAAGAAGAACAGCATTTCTGCGCTGCATTGTAAGCATTTTGTTATATAAGTTAATTGCAGTGACTCTTAAATAAAGTTAACATAATTTCCTTGTTAAATATTGTAATGATTTAGTGTTAAGGCTCATGAATTAGTTATGGTTAACAGCCTTATATGAAATATTTATGCATAGCCGCACAGCCTATGTGCGATCATAATTGCTTTATGTTTATATAGCTTTTATGCTTAACTGGATCCTGAGATTTTCTTGAGCATATTGTTGAAGACGAAGCACGGGAAGTAAACAAAGATAGTTTACAGATTGAGATGAAAAGGTTTTAGGTAAAAAATTTTGCAGCACTGTAGTTTATCAAATTTATGGCCATTCGAGAATTTGAGTTTCTTACAAAGAGCTTCTTATAAAGAAATACGTAAAGCATGCGATAATGGCGTGATAATTAAAATCTTAAGAAAACCAAGGTTAAAAGGAACCTGGTTTTACAAGGTAATAATAAGGAAAATATTTCACCTGTAGTTTTGGCGGACAATATATTGCATTGGCAGTCGTCCTTGCAGATGTCAGCGCAGCTCTGAAAATACAAGTTAAAATCTATGAGATTCAGAATATAGCTATACGGCAAATAATATTTCAAAAACAAATCAAAAAAGCTAAAAAAGCAACACTTTTTGGGAGCTTTACCTTGACTTTGGAACATTATTCAAAGCATGATAAGTTTTGCTTTCATTCAGCTGAACCTCGACAAGCAAAGCTTTATCATCTAGCTTCTTCAATTCTCTAAGCAATCTTGCACCTAGATAATTGGACAATAAATACATTTAACGCTAAAATGTAAGAAAACAAGCAAGCAAATACTCT
Source organism: Chrysaora quinquecirrha (assembly GCA_014526335.1). NCBI lineage: Eukaryota > Metazoa > Cnidaria > Scyphozoa > Semaeostomeae > Pelagiidae > Chrysaora > Chrysaora quinquecirrha. The sequence goes on from JACTAT010000210.1 coordinate 278,659, forward strand.
TCAATTAATCCTATTGGTCTTCCTCGCTGTATCCAGCAAGCTGATTGGTGCTCAAAACACAATGCCAACGCTGCGCCACTTTCTGAATGGTGCTTTTGATCCGCATTTGGATATAAATTTTTGAATTACAGTGTTACAGTGTTACAGTGGAAAAGAGACAAGTAAGCAAGAGACTCTTCAATTAAACCTATTGGTCTTCCAGCTGTATCCCGCAAGCTGATTGGTGCTCAAAACACAATGCCAACGCTGCGCCACTTTCTGAATGGTGCTTTTGATCCGCGTTTGGATATAAAATTTTGAATTATAGTGTTATAGTGTTACAGTGGAAAAGAGACGAGCAAACAAGCGACTCTTCAATTAAACCTATTGGTCTTCCAGCTGTATCCCGCAAGCTGATTGGTGTTCAAAAGACAATGCCAACGCTGCGCCACTTTCTGAATGGTGCTTTTGATCCGCATTTGGATATACATTTTTGAATTATAGTGTTATAGTGTTACAGTGGAAAAGAGACAAGCAAACAAGCGACTCCTTCAATTAATCCTATTGGTCTGCAAGCAAGCAAGCAAGCAATCTTTATTTGTTAATGCAGGTCAGGGGTTCTGGCAGCTATACAGCTGATGTGGACCTGCAGCTTGTGCCCCCAGACTGATATTCTAGAACGAATACCCTGGGTACTCATTTACCAACCTCGGAAGGATGGACAGCTGAGTTGACTGTAGGCTTGTGGAAAGTGGTCCCAACGAGATTCGAACCCACGACCTTGCGATCGTGAGCCAAACGCCTTGACCACTTGGCCACATCACCTTAGGAAATTCTCACCTTCACTCAGTACCGTAAATCTTCGAATAAGCCCTCCCCTCGCATAAACCCTCACCTAAGAACTCATTTTTGCAAATAAGCCCTCCCTCGAATAAAACCTCATGGGGAATTATTCGAAGGATTTATGAATTTGTTTCTGTCTATAATTCATCTTTCAACAAAATACTGAGAAAGCTAGTCTTGATATGTTTTACTATCAATTAAACCAATAATAAGCCATTGGCTGTTGGCAAACAGCTGGTTTTTCAAAAAATTAAAGATTTTCTCTCTGCTATTCTTTCCGCAACACACTGGAACCATTGATCTTTAAAATTAGCCCTTCCCTCGAAAAAGCCCTCCCGTCGAATAAGCCCCTACCATAAAATTCATTTTTGCAAATAAGGCCCCGAGGGCTTATTCAAAGATTTACGGTATTTCTTAAAAGTGAAGTATCAGAAAGACAGCACTTTAAGCATGTTCGAAAATGCTTCTGCTTTATACCATGGGATAATTCACTCTTCAAAAACGCGTACGAGATTCCTGTTGAAATAAAAGGATTTCCAAGGAATTCCTGAAACCAATAGAATTAACAGTTAAGAATGCACGAGAATCCAAGGAGAAAAATACCCCCTATTACCCCCTATCAATATACTACGATTTTGAAGTTGTGTACGGCTCTTAGAATGATTATTTGTTTGATCTGAAAACAAAGAGACACAATACAAGAAAATCAATATGAAATGAAAGAAATAAAAAAGCAATATCTTACAAAGTTGTAGAGCTTCGTTGTAAGCATGAGTGTCAAAGTAGAGAGCAATCAATCGTGCCTAAAAAAGGACAATATAGTTCTATTAATCACAGTATAGACTCAAATCCTTGGAAATTCCAATGCTGTTAAAGCAACTGATGTAAGAAATTAAATCAAGTTTAATTACACTTACCTCTAATGCTTGCCTAAGGAAAGACCGCTTTTCTTCCTTTGCCCAGTCAATGCATTCTACACAAAGCTGAACCTAGAAAAGCAACATAAAATGTATATACAGCCAAACTAGTATAAGCCAGACTCATATAGCACATTCTAAGACCAATCTCTGTTGGAGTTCTTTGCTTGAGTCAAACCTTGCACCCCAAAACAAGCTTACCATAAGTTTAACAGCTATTACTAATAAGTCTAGTCCTTGGACAAAATACACCCAATCTAGAAATAGGGATGTTCACTGTATTCTCTCGAATATATTTCAGGAGGAGGTCCATTAAATTTTTGGTCTCAGAGAGAAGGCACTCATTGGAGAGGGGCAAACAAAAGAGAGGAGTACTCATTCAAGGGAGCAATCAGTAGAGAGGGGTACTAATTGGAGAGGGGCAATCAATAGAGAGGGGTACTCATTGCAGGGGGACAATCAGTAGAGAGGGGTACTCATTGGAGAGGGCAATCAGTAGAGAGGGGTACTCATTAGAGAAGGGCAATCAATAGAGAGGGGTACTCATTGGAGAGGGGCAATCAATAGAGAGGTACTCATTGGAGAAGGGCAATCAATAGAGAGGGGTACTCATTGGAGAGGGGCAATCAGTAGAGAGGGGTACTCATTAGAGAAGGGCAATCAATAGAGAGGGGTACTCATTGGAGAGGGGCAATCATTAGAGAGGGGCACTCATTTGGAAGGGGCATTCATTGAAGAGGGGAGCCGATTAGGGAAAACACACTATTTCAAAAAAGATCATTGAGCTTTCAATGAATTATACAGCGACAGTGAATTGGCTGGGATGGGGGCAATCATTGCAAAAGCAAATAGGATATGAGAAATAGTGTTGAAAAACAGACATACTGCAGCATTATTTGACTCCACATCAATCTCTAAGAAGAGATCAACAAGATCTCTAACCAATTTTGCTGCTTTGGCTTTTGAGATGCATTTTAGAAATGGCCTTGTCACTTTCACAAGATTGCTCAATTCTAGAAAGACAATATGAAGATTAATATAACTTTATGATACTGGTTAATAAAAGTAGCACGTGGAGGGATTTGTGACCCTTAGTAAAACAAAAGCCCAATGGAGAAAAAGTTGGGAATGGCTACACTGTAATAAAAATATGGTGCTAAATAGAAACATGTCACTTTCTCTAATACAAAGCATATGCATGCAAACATGAATTAAAATTTTAAAACCATATTTGTATGCAGCCACAGCTTGATCAATCAGGCTGCATTCCATGTACTTATGCCGAACATCTTTGGTGTGTAGAAACAATTTTCTTAGCATAATTGGTGGGAGTTTCTTAAAAAACAATAGAAATTGGCATAAAATGTCCAAAAATAACAATTTCTGTTGTTTTCTGGCATAGATGTAAATGTTACTGGCGTAACCTTCTTGCCAGATATACCTGAAATGCACCCTAGCATATGCCAATTACACATACCATCTGCTTTGCCATGCTTGGAGTAAAGATGTCCAAGTTTCAAAATAGCTGTTTCTTGCTCCTTCAAAGCTTCTTCATTATTTGCATCTGCATCTCGTTGCACTACAGACAATAAAATTAAGAATAATTATCTGTGTCTAAACAAAGATGGCAAACAATGTTTGAATCTTATTATTTAATGATGAAGCAGACTGCAAATATTCAAGTACAATTCTGAATAACTACATTTTAACTTTAAAAATTGTTTTAAACATAGGACACTCAAGAACATCAATTCAAAGGAAGGCAGGATAATTGAAAAACTATATTCCATGTTGTGGCAAGCTGGCTGCTTGTGAGAGTTTCTTGAGAATGAAGAGAGCTCAAAAAGAAACTTTGGAAGTCGGAAGGTCTGTGAAAAGGTGATAGAGCAAAACTCAATGTGTCTTAGACAGTGTCTTATTTGGCACTGCTTAAAAAAGATAACACCCCTCAGAAATTTATTTATTCCAAAAACTGAAGAAGTGCTACAAATGCAGCTTTTTTGTATTCTTTTTTCAAATAACAAACTGTACGGAAACTCTGACATTGAGTACCGCTAACAAAAAACAATTTTTTCAAGTCACTGAAAAGGTCTTATATCTTGAAAATCTATTTTCTAACACAAAAGGGTTAATCTCAAATAAAATAATGATATTTTTGTACATTGAAAAACAGATTGCAAAATATAGGCTTAAAAGCTGAACTGTACTCT
>JACTAT010000210.1:283107-315000 GCA_014526335.1 Chrysaora quinquecirrha
CCAGTACTGGATCAGAGACCATTAAAGGAATCTGACTTTATTAAAATGATGAAGTCTTGTGAAGCTGATCATTTACATGTATAAAACGAGCAAGCAATACTCTTTTTGTCAATTGTTTAATTTAAATTCATTTCTATTCATCTTCTGACACCTTCATGTCCCTTTATTCCCTTGTCCCTAGGTTTATTTTTAAGATACAAGTATAAAAGTTAAGCAATCGCTAAGGAATTTTCAGTACTCAAATTTGGCTGTCAGTTAAGGAATTTTCAGTACTGGGGCTGAGCCGAACTTCCCCCTAAGCAGTGGCTGAAATTCAAAATTTCGACTGGTGGGACCAAGAGGCCTAAATTTCCGACAGTCAGTGAAAAATGTTCTATTTTGTGCCATTTTCAAAGAAAAATCGCAAAAATTTCCGACAAAATTGGAAGAGTTGGGAAGGGGGGCTTGAGCCCCCCAAATCCCCCACAATTTCCGCCGCTGCCCCTGGGTACTTAAATATGTCTTGTTATGTTTATTCTTTGACAGAAGCAAAAATCGCTGAGTGAAGAAGATTTCAAAATCATATTTAAACACTATGACCAGGTAAAATATAGTTGATTATCTTTTGCTATCAGACAAGGCCGCAATTTTGCCCCTCCAACATTTCTCGCTATGGCGTTACGCGATCGCTATAGGCTACATGGTACAGCGGCAATGTATTCTGCAACTTGCAGTAATTCCTGTAACACAACTGCGAGGGAATCTAGGACGCACAAATCATTTTAGTACAGTGGAAACTCAAATAACAGAAAAACTTTGTTGGTCCCGACCCGATATCCGCCGATACCCCCCACAAGACAAATACAAACATTTTAGGGGCCATTGCACCGTGTAATACCTCGCAATGGTAGCAGATTTGATCTTTCGCAACCCACGAGGGACCAGCGAATCTGCGGCATAGATGATCACGTGTTATACAAGGCAATTGGCCAGCACTCTGTTTCAACATGACTATTTTTCGAAACAGGGCTGCGACAACCCGTTGCAGCGAAAAACTCGCATCGTGTTTGCACTATCTAAGGGCAGTTCCTATTGTACGATTGCATATGCATAGCATGTCTGATCGTCTTATTTCCATCTGATAATGTGTTTCCCTTTAGAATGACGATGGACATATTTCTGAAGTGGAGTTAGAAGCTTTGATGAGAGATTTAGTCATTCAAGCAGGAAAGGTAGATCACTGCTGCCTAGTTTTAGAAAACTTATGTTGCTTCGGATTTATTATTTCAAACTACTTGTGAAGTCTTTATATATGCAACACAATACAAATACAGACATACATGATTCTATTATGATGACGATGATAATGATGATGATGACGATGATAATGATGATGATGATGATGATGATGATGATGATGATGATGATGATGATGATGATGATGATGATGATGATGATGATGATGATGATGATGATGATGATGATGATGATGATGATGATGATGATGATGATGATGATGATGATGATGATGATGATGATGATGATGATGATGATGATGATGATGATGATGATGATGATGATACTGACAATCATGATCATGGTTTCGATCATCATGATTATGACGATGACAATGATACCTTGATTGATTGACGATTATGATGATGATGAAGAAACGATGAAGATGATGATGATAATGATAGTGATAATGATGATGATAGTGATAATGATAATGATAATGATGATTATGATTTAACCATCACTGATGATGATGATGATGACAATAAAGAAGAAAATGATGAAACATATACTGTGTAACTCTTAAATCTCTATGAAATTTAATAAAACAGTTAACTGTAAAATTTCTGCTTCTATAACACTTAACAGTTCAGAAATTTGTCCGAAAACACTTAACATTAAACCCCCATCTGGACCCTCGTATTTAGGTTTTCTGTGCTCTGACCGGCATGTCTCATTGCATGAAATCCCACTGCATGCAATGAATAGTTGATTCTGATGGTATTAACCCATTGCTTTCTATACCAACCCAAGTAAATGCCCCAGGGAGCTACTATTGTTAAACATTCAAGACGTGTCAGCCAAGCCAGTAGTTTGGTGAACTTGTCGTTTGGCAACCTTAGCACTGTACAGTAGAGTTGTACGGTATTAAAAAAAATTACTGAATTTTCGGTTGTATAGCGTTTGCATCAGGGGCGGCGCCACGGGGTGGACTGGGGGGACGTGTCCACCCCAGTTTTCTCAAAGATCGATTTTGTAATTTGCCCAAATCCGATGAGAAAATAGTGGGGGGTGATGAGTCATTTTTCTTTCTTAAGACTTCACTTGAATTCACACTCCTTTCTGAATCAAGAGAGTATGCCTTTTGGGAGAAGGAAAAAGAAGTAGCTGAAAACAATCAAGCAGTGAATAATATTTTCATAGGTTTATGCTGTGTCTTGAGTCTATAATTACGTTCACGTTAAGTTTTTTGCCCTTCATTGACTGTTTCATCTCTGCCAAAATTAGGATTCTATCTTTCATTCGATCCAAAAAGGGCGTTTCCCGGCGCTCGAAAGGGCATTTTCCGGCCTTCTAAAGGGCTTGGTCCCAAAAAATTTTCCAGGGGGCAAGCCCCTAGACCCCTTGGGTATGCTCGCTACGCTCGCTAGTCCACCCCACATTTTGGCGGCTGGCGCGGCCCCTGGTTTGCATAGTCATTTTGCTAGAACTTAAGCCAGGCTTATCTCGACATTGCGCACGTTCAGGACTAGTTGCCGGCCGCTGATCGGCGATTTTCCGGAACTAATTTATCGCAACTGACCTGTCCACATAAAAATTGGATTTTGCAAAGAGCTTCGCATAAATTAGCATAAGAAAAAGAATTCTATAATAATAGATAAGCAACTGTCTTACCAGCTCATGTTATTCCAGAATTTCTTAATTTTTTTCTTGTCCATGTTTACTTTGTTTACGCTGTTTTGTGAATTGTTTACAGGAAGACTCTCAAATAGGCATCAACAAACTGCAGAAAGAAGTTATGAAACATGTTGATAAAAATAAAGATGGGAAAATTCAGAGGAAAGAACTTTCGATTCTTTTCACTAATAAAAAAGTCCAAAAAATTTGGCAAAAGACTCGTAACTTTATGTGGTTGTAGATCGAAATTGTTTGCATTTACTGTAAAATTATTATTCTTTGGCTATAAGCAGAAAGGGTTTTTGGTGTCTGGTAAGAAATGTTTCATGTGGATATAAGATATAATATATTTGAAAACCAATGCGTTCTTAATGATCCTCTTTGTGCTTGGCATTCAATACAACGTTGATTATTTAAACGTCTCTTTTTCTTAATTCTGTTTTAACTAATGGTATTCCATCTCAAAGAACTCCCTCCCTGGCAAATGTTTCCAATTCAATCATTTCATCTTACAACCCTCCGTCCACATTTTGTTCCTGTTCCTGAATAATAACATCTCCTCCTTCCAAATTTTGTTCCTGTAATCCATTCCCTTCTCTTGCTTCAACATTCCATTTTCCATTCCACCATCAATACGCATTTTCATTGGTTCATCCCATCATTTCACCAGACATCCTCTTCATTCCACATTTTGGTCCCATCAATCCAAATACCTTATTCTGTGTAAGTTGTTCATTTTCTATTCCATCACTTCATTCTATTGTTCCATTCCATCATTCCATTTATTATTATATTCCATCATTCCATTCCGCCATTCCACTCATTGTTCTATTTCACAATTCTATTCCATTCCATCATTCCATCCCACTATTTTATTCCATCATTCCATTCATGATTCTATTTCAAAATTCCTTCCATTCCATCATTCCATCCCACCATACCATTCCAACAATCCACTCATCATTCTATTTCACAATTCTATTCCATTCCATCATTCCATCCCATCCCATCATTCCATCCCATCATTCCACTCATTACTCAATTTCACAATTCTGTTCCATTCCATAATTCCATTCCACCATTCCATTCCATCATTCCATTAATTATTCCATTCCATCATTCCATTCTTCTTTCCATTCACTCTTCATTCCATTCCATGACTTTTGGCCTAATGAAAAGACAAAAATCCCACATTCCCCACCGATTTTTTATTGATACATACTTCGAGCTCGGCAGCAGTCAGGCTTAAAAGAAATTGAGCAAATTTCACTAACAGGCCTAATATTCTGATTGCATCGTCAAAATGCCTTCGCACTCACAGAGCTTTGTTTTCGTAAAACAGCAGAGCAAAAGTTGAACTTTTGAAGATTCGGATTGAAGGAAACGAAGAGACAGAGGTCAAAAGTCCCCTGTGCCCGATGCATCCTGATTCGTCCCATGCCCTTTCGCATGGTTCGACTGATCGGATGCTGGTCAGCAGCAGTAGCCAATCAAAATACGACTTTGATTGTGATTGACATCACAAGTGCAAATTACCAGGAGTTCAGGAGGAATATTAATTTATTATAAATCATATCTCCGAAACCACGTTAAAGTTGTTAAAATCCATAGCAACTATGTTTGGCTAGAAATAAATAAAGACATATTCAATAACGTTAAAAATAACCTCAGGATATGCGCAGTGTACATACCACCTTTTGACTCAAGATATTTCTCATCAGACATTTTTGATAACCTAATAGATGACATCATTGATTTCTCAGGAGATACAGATAAGCTATTGTTGATAGGCGACTTTAATGCTAGAACTCAATGCATTCCAGACAATATACCAGAAGCAAAACAGTCAGACAATCATGCAATCGATATACCTAATCTAGGGTACTTTATCCCAAGATCAAACTGTGATGTAGGAGACCCAAATAGCCATGGGCGAAATCTTATAAATTTATGCAGATCTTCTGAACTTAGAATATTAAATGGCAGAACGTTTGGTGATAGTAGTGGAAACTTAACCTGCTTTTCTAACAATGGTGCCAGCTGTGTAGATTATGCGATAGCTTCCCAATCTTTATACGATGAAATATATAAATCCTTAGACTTACCTTGAACGAAATAAGTCTAAATCTTTCCTTATCCGAACACAATCATGCCAGAAATATCATGGCGCTGCGGAGGAGACAAAGAGAAAAGTGAACGGAGATTTAGACTTATACTCTTGTGCAGGTCATGAATAATTAATGAGCTTTTTCCTTTGTTTTTCCTGAACAGGCGGACAGATTTCTGTCCGCCGGCATTCTCTTTGATGTTGTACATGGACAATTCAGCAGCATTGAAATAAAACAAAGCAAATTAGAGGAGTAATCGTACCATGAAAATTGCAAGGGGGTTTTCTTATTTGCGTAGATAACATAAACAGAATTAATTAATAAAAGGGCCTTTAGAAAAACCTTTTGTAAAATTTGTCTGAGAAATGTCGATTCCTTTCATTCACTGCTTAACAATTGTTATCATACCTCCTGAGCATTTGCAGAAACAACAAACCTCCAGCAAACTCATTAATTATTCATGACCTGCACAAGAGTATAAGTCTAAATCTCCGTTCACTTTTCTCACTGTCTCCTCCGCAACGCTGTCACATTTCGGTTATGAATTCGTGTTCGGATAAAAAAAGATTTAGACTTAGGGTAAGTCTATTCGGAAAGCCTTCGACACGGTTTGGCACCGGGGCTCTTTCAAAACTACAAGAAAAGGGCTTGATCAGAACTTTCTACGCATAATTGAGTCCATGTATTATAACACTGAGTGTGCAGTAAAACTAAATAATAAATGTACTGATTTTTCAAATGCTCAAAAGGGGTCCGTCAAGGATGCCCTCTAAGCCCAACTCTTTTCAATATATACATAAATGACTTGATTGACGAACTTAACGTTAATAATCCAAACCCATTAAATCTAAATAATGAACCAATCACTTGTCTGTTCTACGCGGACGATCTCATAATACTTTCCTATTCACACGACGGGCTTCAAAGATGTCTAAACAGCCTTCATGAATATTGTAACCGCTGGAAACTCGAGGTTAATTCTGCCAAATCTAAATGTATGACATTCTATAAAAACAACTCAAAATACAAAAATACATTTCATATCAACAATGTACCAATAGAAAATGTAACTGAGTACACTTATCTGGGCATTACGATTAATGCAGCTTGTAACTTCAAGGAAACTTTAAATATGCTTAGTGCAAAAGCCAACCGTGCTCTTCTAGCTTTAAATAATAAATGTAAAATAAAAGATCTTCCAGTTAAAATTGCCCTAAAACTGTTTGACTCATTAATATCTCCAATCCTACTCTATGGCTCAGAAGTTTGGGCACCCTACCTTAACCTTGATAACAAAGAATGGGACAAATGTGAAATTGAAAAGACACATACACAATTTCTTAAACGCCTTCTTGGACTTAATAGATCAACTACCAATGCTTTAGTACGAGCTGAGCTGGGTCGCTTCCCTCTTAGTGTAGAAATAAACTGTAGAGTTCATAATTTTATCAAACATGTTTCTCACTACGCCGAACAAGACTCTTTAGTGGCACTAGCCCTAGCTTATGAGAGCTCTATAACTAATCGTAATTCTATAGTATCATTTTTAGATAAATTTATACCTAGATCAAATCCTGATCAATCTATTTCCTATCTAACAAAGATACCAAACTTATTTTAAAGCAAAACTATAACGTGTTCTGGAACTCATACATTTGTGATTGTTCCAAAGCACTCACTTACAAAACACATAAAAGCCAAATCTTCTTTGAACCATACCTTCAAATTATTACGAACAGGAAGTACAGAAGGATTCTTACGAAATTAAGACTAAGTGATCATTGTCTAGAAATAGAAAAGGGTAGACATTGTAGACCACCCATCGAAAGAGATAAACGTTTTTGTAAATTCTGCGTAAATAAGGTAGAAAATGAAGTACATTTTCTCCTAGATTGCAAAAAGTACGAAATTGAACGTACACAATTTTCGAATAAAGTACAGGAACTCTACCCTAACTTTATGAACATTCCAACGTCAGAGCAAAAGTATATTTTTTTGATGTCAAATGAGGACAACATTTTTCTTCAATTCTTCGGAAAATTTGTTACGGAAATCTATAACAAACGCCTGGATGTTGATCCCGATATTTGATGTAGAAATTAATTTCTTGTATGTTTTAGAATTATTGTAGTAGCTTATTAAGCTTAAATTTTATTTTTTGTATTGTTCTGTTGTTAATGTAGACCATGTATCCTAGGATATTGTGTCGAATTATATAAAAAAAAAAAAAAAAGTGTCCTTTGCTTTTCGTTCCTTCCCTTGCAACCTTTTCAAAATGGCTGCAAAAATCTTATTCATTTTTTTCGCGTATATAGTGTTGTTTATTTGCATTTTGCGTAATTTGTGTGTAATATTCTCTTTCGTTCTACTCTTGTGTGAAAGAAAACATGGCTGCTAGCTGCTCTTCCAACACCAGCAGGCTTCCGTGCACCGCATGTTTTATTTTGCAACGTGTTCAGATTGTTTTAGCATAGCCTAAATCTTCTCCCGTGCTTGTTATGTATTTTCATATTGCAGAGTAAAGCTTAATCAATCCCAGAAAGAAACAGTATTTTTCAATGTTTTAGTATTAAATAGTTTTGAATTTTGTTGATGAATACTTTTCTGTTTGGCCTTCCGCAATTTTGCTGCTAGATATGCCACGGAATTTTTCTTTCGATTGTTGGAAATAACAGGGATTTTAAAAAATCTTACATCTTTCGCAATTAGTTTTAAAATTTAATGTTTTAGCATTGTTTTTTAGTTTGTTTAGTGTCGAACAACCCTTCGTTAGTGCTAAGAACAGCTGCGCAAAACTCGAAATCCTTTAGAGTTCTATTTTTCGATTTTTCTTTGCTCAGTTGCCCTATTTTTGATATTTTGCCTGTTGATTGCAACCGAAAACTGTAAAAGTACATACAGTTGCCATATAAACCTTCAAATATCAAGTTTTTCAGCCTTCTGCTCTTCTTGTTGGGAAAATTTTCCAAGCGTTGGCGACATCTTGTTTTTGAATCAAATTCTAGTTGTTGGTTCAAATTTTTTGGTTAAAAATCAAGACAATTTGTGTTAGCTAGGATGTTTTAACTTGTGTACTGCAGTTGCTGAATTATCTAGGTAGGTTTTAGTGCAGTTTTTGAGTTGAAGAACTTGATTTATGAGCGTTTTCTGTGAAATTCGCAAAAGCGTTTACAGTAGTCCTGAGTCCCGCCCCTTTCTTCTCTAGCATTCAGGAAAGGCCAGGCCGTGCATCGTGGTGTCCCATAAGTGTCTTGCCGATAATTCCACGATGAAAATCACGCTCTTGCGGAATTTTCTAGGTTTCTGAGGAATATAAGGTATAATACCGAACAATGATAGTGTGATTTTAGTACTTTTTGAACAATTTTAACGTGTTTTTATTTGCGTGAAAACAAAAACGGAAGTGACAACACCCTCGAATGGTTTCGGACGTTTTCGACTCTCCCCAGACTCCTTGACTCAGCCCTATTGAAATGCGATCGTCCGACATCTTCCTTTGTGTGCATGCTTGTCGAGTGGGGATGGTAACCCACGACTACTCGCTTTACCTAAATTGCCAACTCATCGATGTATAATAAATAACAAAAGAATTTTTAATAACAACAAAATCATCATGTCGCTCTATTTGAAAGTTTGTAGGTGAGTGCAGGCCGTTTATCCAGCTCCTACACGTTTTTTCTTAGGCCCATTGTCAATTGAAAATCGGCCTTCGCCTACAAGTTATTCACTTCTTTTTCGCTTTTTAGGTTCCAATTTAAGAACTTTCTTAGTTCTCAAATATTCAGAAGAAACATGGCTTCCCTACCAAATGGAATTACCGTTGTAAGCGGAGACTTCAAGGCTTTATCTCCCGTTGCACAGAAATTTGTTGCCGAGAAGGCAGCACTTTGCAAACCGGACAGCCTTCACATCTGTAATGGAACTGACGAAGAATTGCGAAAGCTGATCTCGAACATGGAACTCGCAGGAATGCTACAAAAGCTACCAAAATACGAGAATTGGTATGTCTTTTTTAAGGGGCTTTTCCATTTTTGTCGATGTCCCTTTTTTTGTTGTTGGAGAATTTGGGGTCATTCATTGTAACTCATTCCTGTACTGTACGTTAATTCTTGCAGTACACGAAGGACGTATACCTATGTGCATGCAACAATTATGTTCACCTGTCCCTGAGATTTTTATTTTGCCAAATTTCAAATTTTTGAAAGCTGATTACTTAAAACAATGTGATTTTTGACCATGATGGACAGATTTTTTTTGAAAACTTGAAGATTTTGGGATTTGAGTCTTGTTTTTTAAGTTAAAAAGTGTATTCATGCAGAAAAGCCTTTTTTAGAGAATACTGCTTGACATTTTAATCACATGAAAACCTTGTTTCATTTATTGTTATAGCAAATGACTGACACATTTCAATCATCTGTTCTTATTTCTATGCTTGAGGAAGGAGGTGACTACAGACTAATTAACAGTACATGGGTGCATACTTATCTAAGACTACATATTTTGATCAGGAAATTTTGGTCTGAGTTGAACCTGGAATTCTTTAATTTTTTTCAATAAAATGAGGCTGAAAGGTCATTATACTGTACCTAATCATAGGGCTGATGCACACAGGCAACTTTCTTACATTCTTCAAGGGATTTAACAAGTTAGCCCCTCAATGCGCTGTTTGCATGGTCGATTTCGGTCGATTTTCTCAAGAACGGATGAAAAGGAGGGACTAATAAAATTGAGGACCTCTGGAAGGTCCTTGATTTTCACAAGTTGATTGTTTTCTTTGTGTTTTCTGTCATCAAGGATTAACGCTCCCCTCACTCTCTCTTCTTCCCTGGAATCTTGGACCTTCGGAGGCATAAATTCATTCAAGATTTCTAAATATGCAATAGGAAATTGTGCGTTTTGATTAAAATAGAATTTAACTGATTCTTGGAGATGAAAGGTTGTCAGGAACGTCATAAACTGAAATGAAGAACGTAGTAAAAAGCAATGGAAACAGCAACAAAATATGCTCTTTTTGCCTTCTTTCTCGTTTGGTCACAAGCCAGAGACGGAAAACAGATGAAAAACCCATGAAATATATCGAAATGAATTCATCAAAGATTTGTAAGGTCTTTAACCTAACTTTGAAATTTTTGCAAATGCGATAAAAAATTTTCACGGAAATCATTTTGTTTTGATAAATATTTTCTTTAGCTTTTTGGGCCACTGATTTTTCCCTTGAAGTTGTTTGGTTCCAGAATAATTTACAGTTCTGTCAACAGAAATTACTGTAATTGGCATCTGCTGTTACATGTTCATTTCAAAAGTAAGAAGGAAACTGAGGAATTTAGAATTTTGAGGAATGTTGCCCACTGTTTTAAGAAAGTTTCAGTGCTTGTGTGCATTGGCCCATAATATATTTGTGAGTACTAATTTTTAGGGCAAATTGGCAAATTCATTTACACTTGCTAATTTAAATGTAAATGATGTCTCGTCTTTTTGGGAAGCACAATTTTTTTTTGTATTTTATTTGTACAAACTTTCTATGTTCTTAAAAAAAGTTATTCTTGATTTTTCACCCAAGCTTTGATAGTTCCTAAGTTCTTTTGGAATTTTTTACCTCAAGTTCCTAGGTGTTCCTTATAAAAAGACAGCTTAAGAAATTGTAAAGACAGTAACAAGGCAAAGTACTAGAATAATGTCCACTGAAATGTTAAATAGTTAAAAGCAAACTTGAAATAACAGTAATAATTTTCAGATTTAGCTTTTGAACAAAGGGATGCTGTGCTCCTTATATTTGAGTTCTCAGCACTAAAATGTCTCCCTGCCACTGTGATTTTTGGATTAATTAATTGGCCGTTAATTGTTTGGTGTAGGAAAGTGACAGCTGTGTTCAATGTACCAGTGTATCAGCTTTTCTGCAAGTGTTTGAGTCAGTATAACTGACAATGCACCTGTGTACCAGTTATCACGTGTACATTTTGTGGTTTTGATTTTTCATGTGAACCATTTGGCGTTTGTACCTAACCAGTTTGGTTTTAAGCCTGTTGTACTGTGTACGGGGTGCTCTGTATCAGCATATGGAGAAGCTGTAAACCCCCTACCAACTCGCTCTTCATTGCAAGGTGTACCTCCCCAGATTTGCATGGCAAATGGGCACCACCAACAGTCAACTCCCAATCTGAATTCACATGACATTGGCTGATAGGTGTGTTTCCATTTACTATCCGTTAACCCCCCCTCCCCCCTGTGGAAGACAAATAGAGCTTCAATTAACCCTCAGATTTGCAAGGTGTTTTATACCCCCGGAATTCATATGTAAAAGCAAAAATGAGTGTGGAAGACATCAATGTCTTTCCTTGCCCTTCAGAAAATCAAAAGAAATTTTCTTCTGCCCCACAGATTTATTATTACTTTCTACCTTCTACCCTCAGATTTTCATCAATAAAAACCATCACTCTGAGGATTTACATTTTTGCCAACCCCTCAGATTCACATCTTCCACAGGGGGGTAACGGATAGTAAATGGAAACACATTAGGCTAATGGACATTGTGCCACAAGGACTGACTAAACAAGAAATATAAACTATTTAAATAAATCAATTTTTTAGCTATATTGCAAGAACAAATCCTGCCGATGTTGCTCGTGTTGAATCAAAAACTGTTATTTGCACTGAAAGCAAGAGGGAGAGTATCCCAATTGCAAAGGATGGAGTTGTTGGAACTCTAGGCCATTGGTCGAGCATTGATGACATGGATGCTAAACTTGGCAATCTCTTTGATGGATGCATGAGAGGTATGGATAATGTTGGTATTTTTGTGAGCAAATCAGACTAATAAAAAGGCAGTGCAAAAATTGCAAGTTTATATCATAATTGTGTTTGCAATCACATTGTTTCAAAAGAAATTTTGATCTATCAGGAAAGCATGAAAATAAACATCTGATATGACAATACAAGAGGTGACAAAAACACTTGAAAATACATGTGCTTTCGCAACATGACGCTGCTGGTTTTGCATATACCACAAATCTTCAAATAAGCCCCCACCATCAAATAAGCCCTCCCCTCAAATAAGCCCCCACCTAAGCATTCATTTTTGCATATAAGCCCTCCTCGAATAAGCCCCCATGGGGGATTATTCGAAGGGTTCATAAATTTGTTTCTGTCTAATGCATCTTTCAACTAATTAAAATACTGAACAAGTTAATCCTAACAGGTTTTACTATCAATTCAACCAATAATCAGCCATTTGCTGTTGGAAAACAGCTGATTTTGATAAAAGAGTACAGATTTTTCTCTCTGCTATTCTTTGGACAACCCTCTTGAACCATTGAACTTGAGCCCTCCCCTCAAGTAAGCCCTCACAGCAAAGTTCATTTTTGCAAATAAGCCCCCGGGGGCTTATTCTAGAATTTACAGTATACCGGAACGATGGAATTTTCAAATAAATTGCATTTGACTGAAGAAAGCAGAAAAATTTGCTATCTTGAGAAGATATTGATTTCTAAAATGTTGAGAGCATTTGAACAAAGTTATGCATTGTCATTGTAAAAGTAGTTTTTAGCACTTGTTCCTTCAGTGTTACCTTTTTGCTGCATTTATCAATTGCATTCTTTGACGAGTTAAAGCATTTCCAACAAATGAGCTTTGAAGATAAATTGTAGCAAGATTTTGGGTAATTTTAAGCTATGTTTGGCAGTGAAAAGCTTACAGTAACTTGGCTGGAGGTAATTTTTATGGTGTTAGAGGGATAGCATACATAGTAAAATTGTTAAAGACGATATGCTGTTATGCTATGATTCATGACATATTTCATGCAGCAGTTAATTGTAAATTTTTTTCTAGGACGAACCATGTACCTCATCCCATTCAGCATGGGTCCAGTTGGCTCACCCCTCTCCAAATATGGTATTGAGCTCACAGATTCCCCATATGTTGTCACCTGCATGAAAATCATGACACGCATGGGACAAGCAGTGCTTGATGTGCTCAAAGATGGCTCTGAAACCTTTGTAAAATGCATGCACTCTGTTGGCAAGCCATTGCCTTGTGAACCAGACCCGTACAACTGGCCTTGCAACCCAGAGAAGACTATCATTACACATTTCCCAAAGAGAAAGGAAATCATCTCATTTGGAAGTGGTTATGGTGGCAACTCGTTGCTTGGAAAGAAGTGTTTTGCTCTTCGTATTGCCTCAACATTGGCAAGAGATGAAGGATGGCTTGCAGAACACATGTTGGTAGGTTTTTTATACACTTGCACTTGCATTATTGCAATATTATGTTTATGCTGCTTCATTCAAATAGAGCACCTTGAATTTTGTTACGGATAACTTTTCAGCATTTTATAAACTTGGAGAATTTTATGAGATATAAGATCATTTTGTGGTTTAAAATGAAACTGTTTTCAAACATCAAACTTGTGTTAACTATCTTCACCTTTAAACCTCAAAATCAGTTAAAATTCAGCCTGCAGGTTTGCATGAAGACTAATGCTAGGTAGAGAGAAAGTGGTATCCAACAATTTTGCGTATTGAAAGTTCAAATACGTCTCCTAATGGCAGCCTTTTGTCAAGGTTGTCTACTGGCAGGCTTTAGGTTTTTTGTGGCAGCAATGATAGTGAAATGGTATATTTGATGCTAGTTGCTAAGACCTTTTAAGTCAGATAAACCAAGGAAACCTCAACCTTGGCCTTGATGCGACCATTGCTGATGCTTAGAACAAGGTAACCTTGCTGAAGCCAGCAGCAAGCCAGCTGTATTAGACCACAATGCTATGTATCTTTTTAGGCAGTTTACTTCTCAGGGAAGCATAAAATGTTTCCATTAGAGATCTTGGGAAATCAATATTTTAATATTGATTATTACGTGACTATTGCTGCTAGCTTGATATTTTCTGTATTAGGGTTTCAAGTAATGATTATTTATTACTGTTCTCTAGATTATGGGGATAACCAATCCAAAAGGTGAAAAGAAATACATTACAGCAGCTTTCCCAAGCGCATGTGGAAAGACAAACCTAGCTATGATGACACCAACAATCCCTGGATGGAAAATTGAGTGCGTTGGTGATGATATTGCCTGGATGAAATTTGATGAAGAAGGCAACTTGAGAGCCATTAACCCTGAAGCTGGATTCTTTGGCGTTTCCCCTGGAACCTCCCACGACACAAACCCTATGGCCATGGAGTCATTGAAGAAGGACAGTGTCTTTACTAATACTGCACATACTAGTGATGGGGGATTTTTCTGGGAAGGTAAGGTTAAAAGATACTTTCAAATTCTGAATCAGTTTGTGGTCAATAATGTAGAATGTCACACAAAAATTTTTCCGACAAATTTCGAAAGTTAAAGACATGGACTCGATGAAATAATACATGAAAATTCAAAACTGAACAACACGATTGAACCTTCCTGAATTTTATTTTGTGCAAAGTCTGCAAAATGAATGTGGATGTAAATCTCGAAAACCCCACAATCAATTAAGCATCAAGACATCTATGAAGCTTATATCTAACGACACATAAAATGGTCACCAAGCACCAGCAACGTGAAAATAATAGAAAAAGGAAGAAAAGACCACTTAGCTTACTATGACCTGTTGTCTTACTCTTTGGGTTGTAGAGGATTAAACAGTTTTTTACAAACACTGACATGATTGGTCTTACTTTCAAGGTTTGGAGAAGGAAGTTGATCTGAGCAAGGTAGAAGTTACATCTTGGCTGAGAGAGACAAACTGGAAGGCTGGTGGCTCCACAAAAGCTGCCCATCCCAACTCCAGATTCTGTGCCCCAGCAAAGAACTGCCCAATTATGGACCCAGAATGGGAGAGCCAAAAGGGTGTGCCAATTTCAGCCATCATCTTTGGTGGAAGACGTCCAGAAGGTGTCCCACTTGTCTATGAGTCCTTTGATTGGAACCATGGTGTCTATGTTGCTTCATCCATGTGCTCTGAGGCAACTGCTGCTGCAGAACACAAAAGCAGAGTTGTGATGCGTGATCCATTTGCAATGAGACCATTCTTTGGTTACAATGCTGGCCATTACATCCAACATTGGCTGAATATTGGAAAACGACCAGGAGCGAAATTGCCACAGATTTTCCATGTCAACTGGTTCAGGAAAGATGCCAGTGGCAAATTCATGTGGCCTGGTATGTATCTACTGTTTCATTCTGGTTAATTTGTCCGTTCCTAGTGCTTTTATACATCTAGTTTCTAGCCTGTGATTAATATTGATGGTAAGATTTCATTCCTTTCTAATTTTTTTGACCCTGGCTAGTTAAGGTAATGGGTATTGTCAAATTGTTGTAAGAAATATTTTCATTACATTTGATTCCATCGTTTGCAAGGAGAATATTCAGGAATCTATATGGAAATCTGAAAATCTGGAATGCTTTACCAAATACATACATCTTAATAAACAAAAATTGGTTCGTAGAAAATTGTGATGTCTGATTCAGATTGGGCATTTTAACTTTTGTGCTAGGACAAACTTCTTGTTTCTACGGCAGACAATATGTTTTCTATTGTATGGTAAGTAGCATGTGCTCACATACAATGCCAATTTGGCTTCACTCTCTGATCGATGCATTTCAATCCGCATTTGGGTATAAACTCTGCTTTTGAACAATTGTTTTTGTCTGTTTCTGATGTTTACACCCTGAGGAGTGTCTGGAGATATTGACGTTTCCCACAATTTTAAAATTTTGTCATTTACTCTTCAAGCAAGACTGCTCTTATCTACAATGCCAACCCAACTTTGAATATCCAGCAGAGTTTGTTGGGGTGTTTCCCCTTTTTTCACAATTTGAAATTTCGGGCAGACAACTAATCTCTGCATCCTGTCTCTTGTAGGTTTTGGTGAGAATTGCCGTGTGCTTGAATGGATCTTTGATCGTACAAATCACGTTGACAATGCCGTTAATTCCCCAGTTGGTTTGGTCCCAAAACCAGATTCCATCAACATCAATGGCCTTGGTGAACTCGATATGGAAGGACTGATGTCCATCCCAAAGAAATACTGGAAGGAAGAACTCGTATCGTTGAAGAAGTACTTTGAAGATCAGTTCAACGAAGATCTTCCACAGGAAATGTGGAACCAATACAATGCCCTCCAGGAACGCATCAACAGCATTAAAGAATAAATTATTTATAGACAATGACTTTCAGAAAAAAAACTTGCTGCTTTGCTTTGTAAAGAACTTTCATACAACTGGCGTGATAATATATTTCGGGCCTAGCTTGGGCTTTTAATAATTCTGAATTTAATAAAGGCTTTGTGATGGCTAATTTGTCAAGTAATTGATCTATCTGCCAAATTTTAGAAGTGTTTGAAACGATAGGAATCTTGCTCTTTAACTTGTAGGCCTAAATTTTGTGGAAAATAAAGACAAATTAGTGAAACTTGGTGAGAAATTAAAAGAAAAGACAATATTCCTTTTCTTGATTTTGGCCTAAGATTTTGATGTTAACTGTCAGTGGCAAAATCTTGTAATTTTCATGTTCTGTGTGTGGTTTCTTGTACCTGTCCGTTGCGTAAGCTAACCCTGAGTAATATGCACACATTTGTTTGAAATTAACTGCTATATACAAAATTTTTATGCATTTCAAAATCTGAAAGTTGTGTTGATTAATTGTCTATTGTTTTCCTGAGAGCGTCCTGAATGGCAATTGGTCTACAATGCGAAGTTGCTTGTTTGTCAAAATTTGAGAACATTTTTGTTTGAATATTTGACGCCATTGTTGGTCAAATGTTGTTCAAACTCGAGAACAATGTTGGTTGAGTCCAACACTGCTGGTCTAACATTGTTGGCCCATTGTGGTTCAGCCCATTGTGTTGGCCCATTTAGAACATTGTGGTTCAAGGTTAAACATTGTTGGTCACACATTTGAGAGCATTTGTTGGTTAAGATCAACCGTCGCTGGTAGAACACTGTTACGCAAATGTTGTTGGTCAAACATTGGAGAACATTGTTGGTCAAACATTGCTGGTAAAAAAAATGTTGGTCAAACATTTGAGAAGATTGTGGTTCAAGGTCAAACACTGTTGGTCAAACATTGGAGAACATTGTTGGTCAAACATTGCTGGTAAAAAATGTTGGTCAAACATTTGAGAACATTGTGGTTCAAGGTCAAACACTGTTGTTCAAACATTTGAGAACATTGTTGGTCAATCATTGCTGGTTTAAAAAATGTTGGTCAAACATTGGAGAACATTGTTGGTCAATCATTGCTGGTATAAAAAATGTTGGTCAAACATTTGAGAAGATTGTGGTTCAAGGTCAAACACTGTTGGTCAAACATTGGAGAACATTGTTGGTCAATCATTGCTGGTATAAAAAATGTTGGTCAAACATTTGAGAAGATTGTGGTTCAAGGTCAAACACTGTTGGTCAAACATTGGAGAACATTGTTGGTCAAACATTGCTGGTAAAAAAATGTTGGTCAAACATTTGAGAACATTGTGGTTCAAGGTCAAACACTGTTGTTCAAACATTTGAGAACATTGTTGGTCAATCATTGCTGGTTTAAAAAATGTTGGTCAAACATTGGAGAACATTGTTGGTCAATCATTGCTGGTATAAAAAATGTTGGTCAAACATTTGAGAAGATTGTGGTTCAAGGTCGAACACTGTTGGTCAAACATTGGAGAACATTGTTGGTCAATCATTGCTGTTATAAAAAATGTTGGTCAAACATTTGAGAAGATTGTGGTTCAAGGTCAAACACTGTTGGTCAAACATTGGAGAACATTGTTGGTCAATCATTGCTGGTTTAAAAAATGTTGGTCAAACATTGGAGAACATTGTTGGTCAATCATTGCTGGTATAAAAAATGTTGGTCAAACATTGGAGAACATTGTTGGTCAATCATTGCTGGTATAAAAAATGTTGGTCAAACATTTGAGAAGATTGTGGTTCAAGGTCAAACACTGTTGGTCAAACATTGGAGAACATTGTTGGTCAATCATTGCTGGTTTAAAAAATGTTGGTCAAACATTGGAGAACATTGTTGGTCAATCATTGCTGGTATAAAAAATGTTGGTCAAACATTGGAGAACATTGTTGGTCAATCATTGCTGGTATAAAAAATGTTGGTCAAACATTTGAGAAGATTGTGGTTCAAGGTCAAACACTGTTGGTCAAACATTGGAGAACATTGTTGGTCAATCATTGCTGGTTTAAAAAATGTTGGTCAAACATTGGAGAACATTGTTGGTCAATCATTGCTGGTATAAAAAATGTTGGTCAAACATTGGAGAACATTGTTGGTCAATCATTGCTGGTATAAAAAATGTTGGTCAAACATTTGAGAAGATTGTGGTTCAAGGTCAAACACTGTTGGTCAAACATTGGAGAACATTGTTGGTCAATCATTGCTGGTTTAAAAAATGTTGGTCTAACATTTGAGAAGATTGTGGTTCAAGGTCAAACACTGTTGGTCAAACATTTGAGAGCATTGTTGGTTAAGATCGACCGTCGCTGGTAGAACACTGTTACACAAATGTTGTTGGTCAAACATTGGAGACATTGTTGGTCAAACATTGCTGGTAAAAAATGTTGGTCAAACATTTGAGAAGATTATGGTTCAAGGTCAAACACTGTTGGTCAAACATTGGAGAGCATTGTAGGTTAAGATCAACCGTCTCTGGTAGAACACTGTTACACAAATGTTGGTCAAACATTGGAGAACATTTTTGGTCAAACATTGCTGGTATAAAAAATGTTGGTCAAACATTTGAGAAGATTGTGGTTCAAGGTCAAACACTGTTGGTCAAACATTGGAGAACATTGTTGGTCAATCATTGCTGGTTTAAAAAATGTTGGTCTAACATTTGAGAAGATTGTGGTTCAAGGTCAAACACTGTTGGTCAAACATTTGAGAGCATTGTTGGTTAAGATCGACCGTCGCTGGTAGAACACTGTTACACAAATGTTGTTGGTCAAACATTGGAGACATTGTTGGTCAAACATTGCTGGTAAAAAATGTTGGTCAAACATTTGAGAAGATTATGGTTCAAGGTCAAACACTGTTGGTCAAACATTGGAGAGCATTGTAGGTTAAGATCAACCGTCTCTGGTAGAACACAGTTACACAAATGTTGGTCAAACATTGGAGAACATTTTTGGTCAAACATTGCTGGTAAAAAATGTTGGTCAAACATTTGAGAAGATTGTGGTTCAAGGTCAAACAATGCTGGTCAAACATTTGAGAGCATTGTTGTTAAAGATCAACCGTCGCTGGTAGAACACTGTTACGCAAATGTTGTTGGTCAAACATTGAAGAACATTGTTGGTCAAACATTGCTGGTAAAAAAATGTTGGTCAAACATTTGAGAACATTGTTGGTTAAGGTCAAACATTGCTTGAAAAATTCTGTTGGACAGGTGTTGTTGGTCAGACAATTAGAACATTGTTGGACAAACATTGCGGGTAAAAAAATGTTGGTCAAACGTTGGTGAAACATTTTTGGTCAAGCTTTTGAGCACATGGCCAAACAATCGAAATTTAAATCATAAAACATCTGAAATTTGCTGTCAAGCGGTTGCGGTTAGGCCACATGCAAAACACTGTCTGTCAAACATTTTCGCTTGTGATAAGCAAAAAATGTTTCTGAAGCTTTAAAAAATGTGCACAAATTGTTCTTGCTTGTCAAGGAATGTTTAGCAAAGTGGTCTAATAGCCCCACACTGCTTCTACATACAGCAAATTGCAAATGTTTGACCAACAGTGTTCGATCGTTTGGCCAGGACCTCAGTTAAACATTCTCTGCCAATCATGTCTGGCAGGTTGACACAATATGTTAAGCTGTTCGTGCGAAAAGGTTCAGTGAATCTGTTGATGAACATATCGTAAGACGATGTTCTCCAAACCGAAAAACGAGTATAGCAAGCCGAATTAAGCGAACAACCTTGCCGAATCGACGAAGAACAACAAGAAACAACACTGGCAAATCGTGCAGCCAATTGTCAAACGATCAGCAAAAATTATTTTTAAACATTCGAAATGTTTTTACCAACAAACTCTTTGACCGCTTGGCCATGTCGCAAATATTACTTGTTACAAATATTTTGCCTACGTCAAAATTATTTGTATGAGCAGATCAAACATTTTTTGTCAAACATTAGAAAGTTGCTTGTTATGCAAAGAGTTTACAGTTTGGCCACGTCGCGAAACAGTGCTCCTAAAACATTGTTTTCTTGCATAAAGTAAGAGATCAAAAAAGAAGAACGAGAAAGAGTTAAGCAACAAATTTTGCTTGTCAAGCATGTTTCGTGACGTGGTCAATTACGTTTAAACATAAATCTTGATAAACAAATTTTGTATGCTTGACAAACAATGTTTGTTTCTTCAGGCCCTGGCCAAACGATCAAACACGATTAGTCCAACATTTGAAATAGCTTTTTGTTTTACAACAAATGTTTGATCATTTGGCCTTGTCCAAAATAATTGCTGTCAAACACTTTGGAACAACGAAGTTAATGCACAAGCACGAACGCCTTGCTTCTAAGAAATTTCGCAGGGTGCTGAAATGTTGTCAAAGTTGGTTAACATAAAAACAATGTTTGACAAGTAATGTTGGAAAGATGGCCAAACGCTCAAACATTGCTTGACAAGCAAAAGTGAAAAAATCTGTGGCGTGATGTTTTTGAAACATTCCAAAAAAAATTTGCTTGGCGCAAGCAAAAAAATATTGGACGCGCAATGGTTTTAGAAGTGGCCAAGAGGTCAAACATTTCGCTTGAAAGCAGATTTCAGATGTTGGATGAAAATAGTTTGATCGTTGTCGGTCCAACATTTAAAATTGCTTTACAACAAATGTAAAAACATTGCTTTCAAACCCAATTGCCTTGTCCAAAAACATTGCTGTCAAACCCTTTGAACAACGAAGTTACTGCTAATGCGCATGCACGAGTGCCTTGCTTGTGCTTCTCAAATCTGGGCCAAACGATCAAACAGTGTTTGACCGCTATATTTGACCGTTTTGCTACGCCGCAAAACATTGCTTGACAAGCAGCCCAGAGGGGGACTTGCTATCGCTACAGGTAAGTGATGGTGGGGGGTCAGACACTTTGGGTACTGAAAAATGGAATTTAGTTTAATTTTGGTCTTCTATTTAGTGAAATTGGTATAATTTTGGATTAATTCACAAAAAAATCAAGAAAACTCACGACAAAGTACAGATATTCTGAACAAGAGAGTGTTTTGCTGGGTTGGGTCAGTTGAATAGGGTGTCAGGGGAGCCTTATTGAAGGAGAAAATCCTGATACGGAGAGACATACGAAGATTGTTTGGTATATTTTTGGGGTATGAAATTCCTGAAATATGTGTATTGTTGGGTTTTTTGGGGAGAGCCTGTGTCTGACCCCCCGTCATGTATTCATAGTGAGTCCCCCCCCTTGGAAAAGCAGAATTCGCTCAGCAAATGCCTTTATCAAGCAAAAAATGTTGGACGAGCAATGTTTTGTGATGTGGCCAAACGGAAAAACATTGTCCTTGATTAGCAAATTGCAAATGTTTTGATCGTTTGGTCAGGGCCCAAAGTGTTGTTAGATGTTGAAATGTCGCAAGTTGTCAAAATTGGTCAAAAGTAAAAGAAATGTTTGACAAGCAATGTTGGAAAGGCGGCCACACAGGTTTTTTTTTAAGAAAAATTTAGAACTGCACACTATCCTTATAGTCCAATAGAATCTCTCTAGAATCGCTCTGGTGCTCATTTCGTGATTGGAATATGCAAAATCTAACTATGAAACCAGGCCATTTTGCAAAAAATATAACATTTATTATTTAGTATAGGACAACAATGCTTAAAATAATGGGAACTACTGTATGTTTTATGCCAGCTTCTCAACTGCACAATTTATCTTCAAGAACTGCACAAAAATTTTTAGAACTGCACATTTTGTGTACAACTGCACGTTAAAAAAACCCTGCGGCCACATGATCAAAAATTGCTCCTGAAATTGCTTGACAGAAAAAGTAAGCAGAATTTGTGGCGCGACGTTTTTGAAAAAGTTCGAAAAAATTTTCTGCTTGACGAAAACAAAAAATTTGGATGAGCAAAGTTTTTGGATGTGGGAAAACGTTCAAACATTATGTACTCTTGATACACGTAAGAAACTCTTTATAAGAAACCCAGACTCTCGCATGGCCAAATATTTAAGAAACTCCAGTACTGGAAATTTTTTACGTAGGAAACGTTTAACCTCGGACAGCAATAAATTTTCTTTTATTTTCCGTGTTTCGTCTGCAATAAAGCATTCCTGTGACAAGCAGACAAACAGGAAACCCATATGCATTCAAATACGATGGATAAATGGGTTCGGAACATCATTCAGATAGAATAACTATTTTGCCAATATGGATATTCAAGAAACTCTTAAGAAACTTTCAATACTCAAAATCTGAAGATTTTTTTCAGTACTGGATCAATTTTTTAGTTTCTTTACACGTTTCTAAGAAATGTCGCTTGGTGCTGAAATATCGCAAGTTGTCAAAGTTGGTCAAAATAAAAGCAATGTTTGACAAGTAATGTTGGAAAGATGGCCAAATACGTGTAAACAAATAATATATGTTTGAAAAAAATGTTTTGACCCTTTGGCCAGCTTGGCTCAGCCCAAGTCTCGTTTTCACTCAGAATCTGCTTATCCAATCAAAATTAGCGATTTAGCGGGAAATCTAAAACATGAAGTACTTCCTCATGTCGAGTCGGAGAACAGAGATGCAGATCAACTTCATCTTCATCAAATATTTGCACTTCAACCAACAACGAAGTTTATCGAACTTTCCTTTCAAAGTTCATTGAAAATTGTAATATTATGATGAAAAGCAACATGGATGTCACGATGGTGAGATTATCCGCAGTTGTGTACTAATTTATATTGCAAAAATGACGTGCAGTGTGAGAGAAAATGAGATTTAGATTTAGATAGGCCAACTTCTCGAAAACTTCCAATATGAAATATTAAGCCCCCTGAGGTTATCTAGAGCTTTAATGGTCGTTTCTAAAAGTGCTCCTTAGGTGAACAGACACAAGAAAAGAAAAACGGAAAACACAATAGATCAACACAGCATATTTTCGTAATTTAACATAAGCAACAAACAAACAGAAAATAAAAGTATGCATAGGACATCAATTGAAGTTCTCCCTTCCACCTTTCCGTTCTTTACCATCTTCTTCTTCTGCCACGCCATCCCCAATTGTTACATCGACGACGACATCTGGTGCAGGAACTTGCTTTGTCGCAGCCGGGATCTGTATTAGAAATGTAACCAAATGTAATTTTGGTGGAAAACCCACCAAGATTTGGTACACACCTATTATATTAAACGTAAAAAGCTACGAAAAAGTGCCAAAATCACGGGCTAAAACGAACCTTGTTGTTCAACGTCTTTCTCATCCTCATAAGGCCCACCGAAATCATTTCCATCATCATCGACTTCTTCCTCTTCTGCACCTAAATTGGAACATTAATCATCATTTAGAGTAAGAGTTTTTTTAAACGCTCGGTAGAGCCATTTTTGGGTCTCCAAAAAGCTAGGGTTTATGTCGACTTATGATACGATAGAACTAACGCCAACTAGTCATAACTGCTAGCTAGCCCATGTCCACATGTCCGCATCTAGTCAGAGCTTTTTTGATACAGTTGATCATCGGGTCGTAAGAGCGCGCATGTCGACTGCGACTGACGGGAATCAGTTGTCAACTAATCGCAAAAATAGACAAACAGAACATGCCCAACTCTCTACAACTGTGCCCGGGGGGGGGGGGTACTCATTAACTTTCAATACGGAGGGGGGGTCCATGCCAATATTTGGGGTCCGAAATCTTAAGCTTATTCAATATTTGGGGTCTGTGAATTATAACATGGACAAAAATTCATTATTTAGGCTCCACAAATCTGACGGAAGAACCTTGCGATTTTTTGCGATTCATTACATTGACCCATGCAACTGCCAAGAGCTTATGGATTGTAAATTGTCATGAAACTGATGACTAATTCCGAGAAAACATTTTAGGTGTCCAAAAATAGATATCAATATTTGGGGTCTCCAAAACATTAAACTCAATATTTGGGGGTCTGCAAGGAAAAAGTGGCATGAAGTACCCCCCCCCCCCCCCCCCGGCTAAACAGTGCCTTTATGGGAAAATCTTCCGCTCTTTTCAACCAGCGGAAGAAACATTGAGTTTTATTATCCTTATCTATTTATTTTCGTTATTTTTTGCATACATACAGTATTCTCACTGCAATTTAAATGCCTTCATTTCTTCCCTTGAACAATGAAGTACCCCCCCAAGCTAAACAGTGCCTTTATGGGAAAATCTTCCGCTCTTTTCAACCAGCGGAAGAAACATTGAATTTTATATCCTTATCTATTTATTTCCATTATTTTTTGCATACATGCAGTATTCTCACTGCAACTTAAATGCCTTCATTTCTTCCCTTGAACAGACCAGAGAGTCAATAGAAGTGAGGACTGGTCTGGAAACCTATTGTCATAATTTCTTTTGTTCTATTGAATTCGGCCGCACAACTTGAACGCGCAAATTATTATGGTCATGTGATTAAACTGAGGGACAGCGTTCGAGAATCGACTGCAGAAAACGCTAGGAAAGATCAGGAACGACGAGAAATGTTCAGTTTATCATTCAAATTCTTGGATGAAGATAAGTGCAACATCACGTATGATAAGCATTTCAACTCGGCTGCGGATATAAGCTAATTTCTCCTGAATGGGATCGTTCTTCTGTACTAAAGACGTCTCTCCCGATGCCAAGAAATAAGAATCAGAGCAAAATTTCCGCTAGGAGAGTTCCGCTATTTCTTTTAAGCAGGGAATAGTCAGTCTTACAAGCTCTATTGTAGCTACAATTAATAAATTGAATAAGAAAATGCAGCAAAGCCATCCAAAAACTAAAATTAGACTTTATAGAGGAAAAACCATTATTCGCATATCGTTTACTCGTTCCTATTTTTCGCCCGCTTTTCTCTTTTCGAAAGCGCTCTACCCGAATCGATCACCACACTAGAATTCGAAGACTCTTGATCGGAAGAAAACACAGCTAGGGAGAAGAAGGGGAAGAAAGAATTGCTCTCAATTGACAGAGTAAAGGAGAAACTACTGGCTGAAATCCCGCATGTTAGTTTCTCCCACATCGAGAACAACTTTACCTGCTTGCAGTCTCAAGCGAGGGAAATTTTATTCTTCAAAAAGATGTAGGCCTACGCGATTCAAGGGAGTGAACGGCCCTGGCTGGAGCTCAAAGTTTGAGGCTGAAAATATTCAATCGATAGAAATCCCTAAAATCCTTTAACGAGAGAGTGACGTCCGCTGATGCGAGAACCTTCTGGAAATATTAGCGAAATTCTCCCGATCAGGAATAAATTACTTTGGTCTATTTTTTTCCAAACCAAGATTTATTTCCGCATTTCTCTGTACGAAAAATAACAGTGAATTTGGAAAGACAAATTTGAAATGTTCACATTTTCAGTATATTCGAGAGAAAAGAAATTGCTCAATTCTAGTGACCGCGTGCTTTCCCGAAAGCTAGCAATCTAAACCATCATGTATTACGTTTATGTACAGTGAATAAACTAAAGCAAAGTTGAATGGGCATAATATTTAAATCAAAAACGCCAAGTTTCGCAGAGAAATCAAGGATAGTCAGTACATAACGCAAACAGACAAACAATTCCCGTCCCCTCAGTTTGGTCACGTGGCTCGTTAAAATCGAGACAAAGAGTTAAGACAATAGGCTTCCAGACCAGTCCTCACTTCTATTGACTATGTTCCAAGTTATTCTAAGTTCCGACATACCGAAAGCTCTTGTATTTTTCCATGTATGTGTCATCAAGATAAAATAAGAGAACCAAGATAGTCCAACTGAATCTTGTCATTTTAGCCCATTTGATTCATGCTTCTTTTGGATTTTGCGAGCATAGTATATCAAAACAACTGTATAATTTCTTCGTCCAGACATTGATGATTCTTTCGATGCACAAATTTCACCAGTTGGTTCAAAAGAAACTAAAGTTACTGCCTTTTAATATCGGGTAGTTTGATATCTTGCACAGGTTTATCCTAAGCAATGTGACGACGTAAAGTGCTTCAGTTTCTATTCCTTGTTGGGGAGATGAACTTCGGTAAGTCCGGCAAAATGTTTCTTAATGCACGGGCGCGTGCGCAGAAGCTATTTCCAACGGCGGCAAATTTGCAATTCTGAACAGAAGTAATGGCGGACAAAACAAACTTTAGTAGCGGGCTGTTTGAAGAGAGAAAGAGGGGAGCATTGAGTGGCTACCAATCCGGGACCAAACCGCAACAGTAGCCTATAGGAGTCTTGTTACAAAAATAGAAATTGCCTGGTTAGAAACGTCACTTTGCCTGGGGATAAACTATGCACAAGTTAGACTATCTTAGTTCTCTTATTTTATCTTGGTGCCATCTATTATACCAGTGTACTGTATCCCATTTATTAAAATCTGAACTTTTTACTGTACTTCAGGAGTTTTTGATCTGCGAAGAGACTTTAAAAAATGAAGACAGTTTGGGTTCTGGTTGTTGTTCTTGGGTTTGCATTTGCATTTTGCAGTAAGTATGGTTGATTTTTCATTGCCTCTTTAACCCCCCAACTCCTACGAGGACCCTAATAATATGAGAATGAGAAACACATTCTTATTTTTTTCTGCAACGGTTTTATAGAGATTCCTGTGAAAACACTAGAGATCCCGGGCCCGTCAAAAGGTGTACGAGATTCCAAGGAGTGAATTGCTCTTCAAATTTGTCCGTTATTACTGTAATAATTTATTTGCAAACAAGGAATGGATGACTGAATTTTCACTTCTTGAAACAACTACTCTAAGGTTCCAAATAAACGGGGGGTCCAAATAAATGGGGGGGTTTCGAAAATTTAATGAACGGGGTGATTAATTAATTAATTAATTAATTAATTAATTAATTAATTAATTAATTAAATAAGGTCCGAGGGTGGGGGAAATTTAATAAACGTAGTTTAATCCTTTCACAAAGGAAATTTTTTCTTCCAAAATTAATAGACGGGGGGTCCTAATAAGGCCCGTGGGGATGGGGGGAAAACTCAAAATTTATAAACGGGGGGTACGTTTATTTGGCACCTTAGAGTAATGTTGGAACCTATTGAAAATTAATGCTATACTTCTGCTCTGCAGTAAAAGGTTGATAGCACCACCCCCTTTTCCTGACTCATTCCACATAACTGCAAACCCCTCCTTGTATTGGGGATTTTAACTGAATCTTCTAAATTATACAAACGCCGTAACTCCGAAAATCATAATTTAGGCGCAAACGAAGAGGAAGAAGTCGATGACGATGTAGAGGATCTCCTTACACGTGAGAAAGACGTTGAACGTCAAGGTTCGTTTTGCCCCTGATTTTCGTCAGTTTTTCTCCCTACACGTTTTTTTTTATAAGGAACACCTTTATAAGGAACTCAAGGCCCGGGGGGGTTGGGGGTACTTCCATTGTTCAGTATACTAGACGTGCAGCCCAAATGGGTAACTTTTTCAGCGCCAATTTCCCTACATATGGGTTGATTTTTCGTAAAGAATCTCTACACATGGATAGTAAAGTATATATAACATTTTACACATGCATTGCTTTGAAAATCCTGATAAAAAGTGCGTTTTAGTTTTCAGCACCAATGACTTTTCGACGCATTTAGAGTTGCCTCAGGCGTTAAATTGGGTTCAAACATTTGAGATATTGCCCAGATATTGGTACAAATGGGTAAAAAATTTCGCTGTTTTTTCTATACATGGGTACCACGAGAAACAGAACTTATCGGTAGACATGGATGGGTTTGAAAAACTGGGCGGCAAGTCTAGTCATTTGAACAATGAATTACCCCCTCGGGACTCAAGGCTGACAATTCCCAAAAATTAAGGAACTTTAAGAAACTGTCGAGGCTCGGATGAAAAACTAGGTATAAATTTTTTCAAGAACAAGACTATTTCGATAAAGTTACTGAAATAGCAAAATTAATAGACGCTTTGATACTACAATATGAAAAGCCATTCTTGTACAGCAAAATGAATAGGCAAACTCAAAGGATGAACCGCATGCCATTTATGTGAGCAAATTATCAAACTACCAAATTGTCCTTTCAAATTGTCTTTTCATTTTGTCTTTTAGTTTTTTTATCCGAATTAGAGCCAACATAAATTGCTTCTCGTTTTACAGTTTAATTTTGGCCTAAATCAGACTTCATATTTCTCAGAGAACGATTTGTAGCCCTTTCCTTAAAGACATCTGTCATAAATGGAAAAGGTGTTTCCCGAGTCTTGGTGGGTTTTCTTTCAAAACTACACGCTTTTTTTTATAAGGAATCTACCTAAAGGCCTAGTTCTTAAAGTCCCTTATTTTTGGACCTCTTTTGAGGCAATTGTAGTTCAAAAAGTCCAATAGTTCCTTAATTTTAACTGCATATACAGTGTTCTTAACATTAAAAGAGAGACACTTGCATGTGAGCAAAGCTCCAGACTACTCATGGAAACATTTGATACATGCTTAACGTACAATTTATGTGATTTTCGACTGCAATTGAATGGAACCGGCTTTCTCATTCTTGATTATTTGCAGTGATAAAACTATTCAACAATAAAAATTTCTTTAGTTATTTTCTCTCTAATAGTATAAGTTCTTTAAATTTTCGGGCCCTCTACATGTAGGTTCCGTATAAAGTGGTTCCTTATAAAAAAAAGCGTGTACACTTATATATTGTTAATATAAAAACCCTTTATCGTTATTATAATAGATCCAGGCCACAGCTGTTTAAGTATAGACCCTTGCTGGAGATGTCGTCGTCGATGTAAAAATTGGGGTTGGACTGGCAGACGAAGAAGATGGTAAAGAACTGGAAAGTGGAAGTTTCGGCATAATTTTCATTTTAATATAATATGTTCATTCTACACATATAGCTACGCTGATCAGATTTGTTTTCTTTTTCTCTGTCTGCTCCCATATTTTCGCCTAAGGGACTCATTTGTGGGGTGGAGAACAGTTACTGTGTTTGTAATGAATGCTCGAAGAAATTGTTTCTTTTTGCTGCGAAGCAGCGCGAAGTGCCTGCGTAGCAGCAGTATATTCTTGCACAAACTGGAAATTTGTCAACTTGTGTGTGTGTGTGTTTGTGTTTGCGGCACTGTTGTTGCGGTTGTTGTCTGTCCATTTCTTCCTGCGAACAACAAAATGGCGTCAAAGTGGAGGCAAAGCTGCGAGTTCGAAGCAAAATAACTAGTGAGAGGATATTTAACACCAATCAGCAAGGAAAATAAAGTTATATCCATTAACAAATAACAAAAGCGGCCATTTTGATCATTAAAAACTTAATTTTGTCAAATACCTGATCGAATATTTGTTTTTCATTTTACTGACTCTTTTTGTAAAGTTTGTAAAATTGTTTATGCAATACAAAGACAACTCTTGTTCAATTTAAACTACTTGCTAGTACACAACCATAACCCTTTATATTCACTTCGATCATATGAATATAATATGAATATGAATATGAAATATGAATATACTCCCTTAATTGTGTTAACGGCTAGTTTTTAACTTTTTAATCTTTAATGTTTGTAGAACTAACTGATAGGGTTGACCGCGGTTTCACTTGCGATTTTTCACCTGTTCTAGCGACACGACACCTTGAAAATCTCCTGACAATCAACTTGCGCGGAAAGAAGAATGGGTCCTAGAAAATTTTCAGCAAGTCGCGTGAAAAACAATGCAATGTGTTGCGTCGCCAATGCGGCAACACCCGCTACACGCTGCGACATTGTTTTCGACAAGCAAAAACATTTCGCAAAAAGTTCAACCAAATCAGTGCTCGATATCTTTCGAATGAGCTATTCAGATTAAGTATATGACGAAATTTGATTTTTATGACTGTTAAATATGACGTCATCGATCACGTGACTTATGGGTATTTTTTGAAAAGGTACCAGGTTTCATTTTGTACCATAGGTCATTAATAACCGTTTTCTGAAGAGAAAAGTTTGACAGCAAACATTGCTAGATTTTTCTGATATATTCCCTGCCTATGAGCATTAAAGATCTATCCCAGGCTACACGCTTTTTTATAAGGAACCACATTATAAGGAACCTACATGTAGAAGGCCCGAAAATTTAAAGAACTTGTACTACTAGAGAGAAAATAACCAAAGAACTTTTTATTGCTGAATAGTTTTATCACTGCAAATAATCAAGAATTAGAAAGCTCGTTCCATTCATTTGCAGTCGAAAATCACAAAAATTGTACTTTACGCATGTATCAAATGTTTCCTTGAGTAGTTTCGAGCTTTGCTCACATGCAAGTGTCTCTCTTTTGTTGTCGAGACCACTGTATGTGCAGTTAAAATTAAGGAACTATTAAGGAACTTTTGGAACTACAATTGCCTCAAAAGAGGTCCGAAAATAAGGAACTTTAAGAACTAGGCCTTGAGGTAGGTTCCTTATAAAAAAAGCGTGTACATGTGCGAATTTTAGTTTTTACGGTCGCGCGTCGCGGTTGTCATTTCAAGCGAAAATTCGCACGTGTTGCCGCAGGTTTACGTGTGAAATATGATACAATGTACAGAAAAAAAATAAAAAAGTTGTGAGAATCAAAAAACGGCTGCGGAGCGATCAAGCCTCGTTTCCATTCACTTCCGGGTGAACAAATTTAGCGGGAAATCTTAAACATGAAGTACTTGCTGGTCAAATATTTATATTTCAACGAGAACACACAGGTCAACAATATTTAATCAAAAACTTTATCCTGGCAGAGGAACTGTAGAACTAAATAACTAAATACCAAAATACTGAAGTCTCTTGGTGACTGGTAAGTCTTTCTGCTTCATTTTACTGCTTCATATATTGAATATTGAAATTTAAATTGAATATAAGGATAGGGTAGGTCCCTCATTCAGGGATAAGACTGTAAGATGATGGAAGATAAAGGCCAAAGCGGACCACAGCTGGGCCTAACCTGTATACACTCTTTTTTTATAAGAACCAGGAACACGATAAGAACAATCTGAGGCTGGCATTTTCAAAAGCCCTAAGAATATCAGCTAAATTCCATATATAAGACAGTCAGACTGAACGTAATAGTAGTCACTGACTCGGCAAAGTTTCTTTGACTCTCTGATCATGCAGTCCAGGCTCGAATCACATCTACTGTATTGTTGTATTGTACGCCACGCAAATGTAGACTTACTACATGAGTCGTAGTTTTCGCCGCCTTCACCTCAATTCATTTCATTAAAAACATAGGGGCCCTATGGGCGTGTTCGAAGAACGACTCTGGTTGAATATAGCTATTTCGGTCAAATGATGAAAGATGTTAATCGGTATGCACAACAATGACGATAATGATTATCATGATAATGGTGGTGGTTATGATGATGATATTGATGACCACGATGATTATGATGCTTGTTGGTAGGGGTGATTGTGGTGGTAGTATGGATGTAGTGGTGGTGGTAGAGGTGGTTGTGGTGCTGAAGGTAGGGGTGCTTGTGATGGTTGTGATAGGGATGATCGTGGTGATGATTGTAGGGGGGTTGTGGTGGTGGTGATAGGGGTGGTCGAGGTGATGGTTGTAGGGGTGGTTGTGGTGGTGATGATAATGGGCGTAGTGGTTTTGATAGAGGTGATCGTGGTGATGGTTGTAGGGGTGGCTGTGGTGGTGGTTTTAGGGGGCTGGTGGTGGTGATAAGGGTGGTGGTGGTGATGGTTTTAGGGGTGGTTGTGGTGGTGGTGATAGGGGTGGTGGTGGTGATGGTTGTAGGGGTGATTGTGGTGGTGGTGATAAGGGTGGTGGTGGTGATGGTTTTAGGGGTGGTTGTGGTGGTGGTGATAGGGGTGGTGGTGGTGATGGTTTTAGGGGTGGTTG
>JACTAT010000211.1:0-29000 GCA_014526335.1 Chrysaora quinquecirrha
CGCAGGCTAGTTAACTACCACCGCATTCACACTACGGGTTAAACCAGTTTAGATAATGTTGCGTTCTGATTGGTCAATCCAAGGAATCGAATCGATTTCATTGGTGGAAATCTAATCTGGTTGAAATGAAGCTGGTTTAGACGTGTCAGTGTGAAAGCAGTACAAATCTGGTATTTTACTCTCCGAGACGCGGTTTGAATAGATTAAGAAATTTGTAGCCTGAAAATACGATAAGGATTTAAGACCAACCACACTGTTAAAATTTGCTGGTTCTGTACTATTACAAAAATGTTGAATGTTTTACTGTATTGACACATTTGCTTCTTTGATATTGAGTTCAGTATTCAAGGGACAAGCATTCTCATAGCACTGAGATTAAACAAGCTAAAGTAAAACAATAACCAGCCTTGTGTACTTCTTTAGTGTTTCTATATAGCAAGCTCCAGAAGTTTTGTTTAAAAAGTATTAATTAACGTTTTAAAACAAGTAACGTGGCTCTATATTCATTAGTGTAATTTCAACTGATTTGTATAAGATTTGCTATTGCTGAGATTTCGTTTTTATCGTAAGTTGTATTTGCTTGCTACTGTTGGTTAATAATGCAGGAATCTAAAAGCCAAAATAGTCTAAGAAAAACTCTAGAACTTTTGAAAACATCTAAATATAAACCTGCTTCACACAGCGTTTTGTGCTTTACAAAATAAACTTATCCAACTTTAAAATCTAAGTATTGTCCATAGTTACTGGCAGTAGGGACCACTAGGTGCAGGCTTCTACGGCTATTTGAAATCGGAAAAGTAAGCAGTGTATGCATCCACGAGGTCGACAACAAATGCTGACATTCGCTCTAAATTCGCTATTCCAAATAGCTGATTTGTGCCTGGTTGGTCTTCTCTTCGGACGCCGTTTTATCCAGTGGAGCTCAAATCCTGATTCGTCATACAACAACCTAGATAAATGTTTGCAGTGGAGGATGTGCATTGATTTGGAACCCGTGGGGGTTCTTCCAAAAAAATATGGTGCAGATATACCTCCGTGGGGTCAAAAGTAGACATGAATGGACACCCACAGACATCGGAATGTATACCAAAAACGACAAAAATGTTTACTTGCTGGCTTTATATGCAGCTTTGAATCAATTTAATGTTGGCACTGTCTACGCTGCCAACCCGCTGCCCATACGCTGCCCACCCGCACTATTGAAGAAATCTCCGGGAATTTGGAGAGCTTTTTGAGTACAATTTTAGGGGGTGTTTAGTAATGCAGGGGTATCTCTGAGAATGTGGCATCTTTGATTTTGCATTTTTCTTTCTCGTGTGGATTCAGAGGCGAGCTCATCCAGAGCAAGCCGATAGTTTGTACCCCGTTTGTACTGTGTTTTAAATAGAGGAACTGCCTGGATTAGAAGAGGGGTACTTCGGGGGGGTCCCAATACCGCAATACCGGGCCAAAAAATCGCTGAATCCCGAATATCGCACGAAAAAATTGCAAAATACCGCAAATTGCTGAAAACTAAAATATCAGTATTGTTAATGTGATTATGACACAGAACACCAGTGTATAAGAATTTGAATCCATCTTTAATAGCTACATTTGTCCCATTCTCTCTCCAGATCCGTAGTTAGGTCATGTTAAGCTGGACTAGGGAGCAAAGCGAGCGAAATTCGGGGGTCTGGGGGTTAGCCACAATAAAAATTTTTGGACCACGCCCTCTAGAATGCCGGGAAACGCCCTTTAGTGTGCCGGGAAGCGCCCTATTTTGGTTAAAATGAAAGAATATCCTCGTTTTGGCAGAGATGAAACAGTCAATGAGCAGGAAAGAACTTAATAAGAGCGTAATTATAAACTCAAGAACCCAGGGTAAAACTCAATTTTAGAAAATTTTGGTTAAAAACTGGTCCCGTGTATTGCTTAACTTGTTATTATATGTCGTCTTGTTGTTTGTCTTAGAATTTTACCTGGTTAGAGTAAAATTCGTTTCAGACCGAATCTTGCTCCCACTGTATGCACCGGCAACGCTTCCTAGTGGTAGCCTAGTTGCCAGGGGCGCACATTAGTGGGATGTGGGTGTGACACCCCCCAATATTTTGTCAGTCGGTCCAGAAATTTTACCTTATTGGCAACGTCAGTCTAAAACTTTGATTAGTTGTTAGTCCAAAACTCAGACAAATTTGAAAAGTTTGGACCAGGAAAGTTCTCAGAAATTTTCGAGTCTTTCTGTAAAATTATGAGCGAAGAACTGATATATCTAACGATCACAATCGATCCAGGACAGTTAAAATTGAATTCGGTCGCATGAGAATTGGAAAATAGTCAGTACGGGACCAACACAGCGTTTTAGACGAAAACGATGAACATAAATCACTATGGGAATGCGTAGAGCACTCTGAGACGCTTGTTTTTTTAAATTGTTGCTTGCCTAATTACGTATACTGTCTTTTCTTTCGGGAAAAGTCATTGGCAATTGGACATCTAAAGAGGCCCAGACGGTTCCTAAAATCTTAGTCTGTCCCATCTACGTTTACGCCCCCAAAAAATATTCTAGATTTGCGCCCCTGCTAGTTGCTCAAGAAGAGACGCACATTCTTGCATTTTGGTAATAATTCTTATTGAGTTAACTTGGAGATCGCAAATGTAGACAACACGAACAAGTTCAGTGCAATGCCAACTGGCTGCATGAACTCACAACACGATACAGGATTAGTAGCTAATATTTCATTCCTGGCCTTTTTTTATCAGTTAAAAGAACAACTTCTGTATGATCTCAAAGATTGCAAACGTCTTGTCATTAATAAAGTGCACACCGAAAAGGGTACATCTGCAGGGCTCATTCAAGTGACTTAAAATCAAGATGCGTACATTATTTGCAGGGCTCACCGGGTGCTGGCCTTAGATATTCCAACATCATTGGAAATATAAAGGAATCATTAGCATAAACTTTACCCTGGGTGCCAGACTCTCGAAATTAAAAACGAGAGTCTGGTTCAGTGCGCCCCGACCTCGTTCTGATGAGCCTGTTTTGACCAATAAGGAGCCAGTATACATATTTCTGTAAGTTCAAAAGGTCATGGTAAAACAATGTCCAGCACTTGAAATAACCTCCCGTGTAAAACGCTGAACAGAAGAGAATATCGATTGATAATGGCGGCCGCAAAGTCCGAAGATGCAGTTTAAGCTGTTATCGAAGAGTTTTTTCCTCATGTTGTGGAACTCAACAGAGAGCAGCTGAAATCATTAGGAGCTTTGTTTGTTGAAAGACAGGACACATTCACCATATTGCCAACTGGCTTTGGAAAGTCACTGATATTTCAGGCGGCGCCTCTCTTCGCAAAGAAGTTAGGCCTTGTGGAGAAACCAGTGGTAGTTGTGATACTGCCTTTGTTGTCTGTGATGAATCTGTTCACATCTAAATATAAACATTTTAATTGGTACATACTAATCATATCTGCAATGGTTGTATCCTAAAGTGTGCTAGTATTTTCATGGCATTGTTAAGAGTGATCAAACTGACATCAACAAATCAGAGAACTCAGGGAAATGTTTACAAAGAGCATGATGTGAATGTACACTAGGTCTTATTAGTCAAGCACTACAAATCATCCTTTAGTTTTCTCATATGATCTTTACCATCTGTTAAGTGATCAAACTTCAAGTGATCAAACAAAATTTTCCCTCAAGAGACAATTCTCTTTTACACACAAGCCACAAAAGTCTTTGGAGTGGCATATTGCTCAAATTAAAGAAAGAATAGTACCAAGTTAGATAAAATTTTAACATTGCACCCAATTTGAGAAGTTAGGTGCAATGACAGATGGTCAATGCTGAAAAAAGTCAATACATGTAAAACAACATTATCTGAACCATGCAATCCCTGTCAGAAAAAACTGCTACAAAATTGAAATTGCTGCAAAATTATAAAACATTTTGTTTAATAAGAATAAATAAGAACTATCGTTGAAAACATTTACTATAACTTAATTATTGCATTGTGCATTGTTTTAAGCCTGACAGACAGTGCCTATGTATGTTGTCAATTTTGCCTTCATCTTATTTTATTTGAAAACAATGTATTACAAAGGATGCCCTAATTGCCAACAAGTGCTTTTTCATAGTATCTTGAGTTGAATCATATAAAAGAATCATAAATTAAGAGTTTAACTGTACATATACTATCAAAAAGTTAAAATGTTATTTTAAATAGAAAACTATTGGTGATGTGGGATAATCCAAGTTTGTGTAAAATATTTGAGCGTCTTCAATGAAACAACTCGGCAACTTTTGGTGGTGCAGTGCTGACACCAAGCACTGTGTTTACAACAATAGTTTGATATTATCTAATCAACCAACTAGCATGTCTGTGTGTGATTTAAAATTTCATCTGCTACGTGCAGCTTTCATATATTTCACATCATGATGCTGTTGCGTAATTTCCTTAAGTTCAATTTCGGTCTTGTAAAGTTTTGAAATTTTCTTTGCATCAAAGATCAGAATACTCCCTCTTAGGCCATATTAGAAAAGACGCTGGATGGAAAAGGATGCAGTTGAAACGTCTGTCTGGCCACATCGCTGCTCTAAATCATCGATCCATCACCCAGCGTGTCGATCCATCTGTTTGTGCCGTAATTATGATTCTTTGACAATGGTATATGTAATATCTTAAACAAAACTCTCTCAAACTCCAGCATATGTTTCAGACGAACTCCTCCTTGTACAGTCGTAGTCCAGTCAGTGGAATTGGCAAGAAGAACTTTCAAATGAGTTCAGGCGGTCTGCACAGGAACGAGGTCAGGGCGCACTGAACCAGACTCTCGTTTTTTAATTTCGAGAGTCTGGCACCCAGGGTACATAAACTTACACATCACTGCAAACAGTGTCAGTCAAAAACGTGACTCACTTTTTCACATTTCAAGCCTACTGCATCGATGTTTAGTCGTGGAACCAAAATGCAAAATCGCGCAACGAAAATGTAAAATCGCGAAAAAAAATTGTAAAATCAACTAACCAAACGCAACCAAAATGCATCGTCGTGGAACAGAAATGTAAAGTCATGAAGTAAACAGAAAGATATCACAAATTACTGTCGAAAAAGTCATATCTTTGGCCGGTTCTGTGCGCCAAAACAATTACACTGGTTGAATTTCACAATTCAATACATTAATCTTCTCTTCATTTCGACTTCCTTTCTTGTATTGATGTCTGGTAACTCTTAAGTTTTTTCTTCTGCTATGGCTCTTAGCTGTTCCTTTCAAGGTTCGTAAAATACCGAATACCGCGCTGTGAAATTTCAATACCGCAATACCGCCTGGTTTTTCCTTCAATACCGTAATACCGCGCATATTTTACCCCCGATACCGCAATACCGGAAACCCCGAAGTACCCCTCTTAGAACGATCCAGTTGTTCGGATCTAAGAGATGCTGTGTAAGCGCAATTTTCCTCAATGGAGAAAACGAGTTCTGAATCCGAAAAAAGATTACCCCATATGCGTCTTGTGTCAACAGGGCTATTCTATTCTCTTCTACGTTCAAAAAAAGATTCTGACAAGGTAACGCTTGATCTGGACAAGGCAGAAGGGGACAGCGCCTGGAACTGCTAGGCCAGTGCAGGAGAAGTCACCATAGAGATAAGTCACAGAGGTTAAACCTTGTGCTGAGAGTTTCTTGATGATACAGAGATAGGAGGATTATAAGGGCTAGACTTGGGGGTTGGGGGTTGGGGTTTTGGGGTTGAGTTTTACCACATGGTGGTTGAAATTGAAATTTGGTTTGGTGCACATTGAATGTCTCGTATCTGTATCGAGGCTAACAAAGGGAACTGATCGAAATAATCATGGCGACCTTGGAAAGCGCAGAACATCTCCTCTCAACTTCACCAGAAAAAGCGATCAAAATCCTCGAATCTATCGGTAAAGCATATAGCTTGATTGTTTTCTTACTTATGATTGTTTATATCTCAATTAAATAGCAGTGATGATTGGAAAGCATAAAAGGCAAAATCAATCGAGAAGCAGAAAAAAAGCCGACGGCCTAGGCATCATCATCCATCTTAGATAAGTAGTACTACTTGTGCAACAAAGGACCTTTCCAAGGCCCCGGATTGGAAAGGGGGCTTCCGTTCAAAATTTTTGTTTGTTCAAGTTCGGTCGTCAGAGCCTACATACCTTTAAAAAATATATAGCGACCAGCTGTGTAAAGTTCAAATGATTGGGGTGGGGCATTTAGCTTTTTTTCTTTCTAGGGCAGACCAGAGAGGTCATGGAAATCATCGTACAGAGTACAGTTCAGCTTTTTAAGCCTATATTTTGCAATCTGTTTCTCAATGTACAAAAACATCACTATATTATTTTTGATTAACCCTTTTTGTGTTAGAAAGTAGATTTTCAAGATATAAAACTTTTTCAGTGACTTGCAAAATCGTTTTTGTTAGCGGTACGCAATGCCGGAGTTTTTGTACAGTGACGGGAAATTCCGTACAGTTTGTTATTTGAAATAAAGAATACAAAAAAGCTGCATTTGTAGCAGTTCTTCAGTTCATGTTGGTTGTAATTCCCAAGATATGAAAAATGTTTTTGGAATATATAAATTTCTGAGGGGTGTTATCTTTTTTGAGCAGTGCAAAAAAAGACACTGCCTAAGACACATTGAGTTTTGCTCTAACACCATTTTCACATACTTTCCTGACTTCCTAAGTTTCCTTTTGAGCTCTCTTCATTCTGAAGCAGCTCTCACAAAGCTGCCAGCTTGCCACAACATAGAATTTTAGTTTTTCAATTATCCTGCCTTCCTTTGAATTAACGTTCTTGAGTGTCCAATGTTTAAAAGAATTTTTAAAGTTGAAATGTAGTTATTCAGAATTGTACTTAAATATTTGCAGTCTGCTTCATCTTTCTAAAATCTTCTAAAAAACATTCAAGCATTTTAAATAATAAGATTCAAACATGGTTTGCTATCCTTGCTCAGACGCAGATAATTATTCTTAATTTTATTGTCTGTAGTGCAACGAGATGCAGATGCAAATAATGAAGAAGCTTTGAAGGAGCAAGAAACTGCTATTTTGAAACTTGGACATCTTTACTCTAAATATGGCAAAGCAGAAGGTATGTGTAATTGGCATATGCTACGGTGCATTTCATGTATATCTGGCGAGAAGGTTACGCCAATAATCTTTACATCTATGCCAGAAAACAACAGAAATTGTGTTATTTTTGGACATTTCACACCAATTTATGGTTTTTTGAGACTCTGCCACCAATTATGCTAAAAAAATTATTTCTACATGTCAAAGATGTTCGGCCTCAGTACATGGAATG
Organism: Chrysaora quinquecirrha; assembly: GCA_014526335.1. Classification (NCBI taxonomy): domain Eukaryota; kingdom Metazoa; phylum Cnidaria; class Scyphozoa; order Semaeostomeae; family Pelagiidae; genus Chrysaora; species Chrysaora quinquecirrha. The sequence goes on from JACTAT010000211.1 coordinate 7,309, forward strand.
CAGCCGGATTGATCAAGTTGTGGCTCCATACAAATATGGTTTTAAAATTTAATTCATGTTTGCATGCATATGCTTTGTATTAGAGAAAGCGACATGTTTCTATTTAGCATCGCATTTTAATTACAGTGTAGCAATTCCCAACTTTTTTTCCATTGGGCTTTCTGTTTTACTAAGGGTCACAAATCCCTCCATTATGCCACGGGCTGTTAATTACCTGTGGCTACTTTTATTAACCAGTATCATAAAGTTATATTAATCTTCATATTTTCTTTCTAGAATTGAGCAATCTTGTGAAAGTGACAAGGCCATTTCTAAAATGCATCTCAAAAGCCAAAGCAGCAAAATTGGTTAGAGATCTTGTTGATCTCTTCTTAGAGATTGATGTGGAGTCAAACAATGCTGCAGTATGTGTGTTTCTCAACACTATTTATCCTATCCTATTTGCTTTTGCAATGATTGCCCTCATCCCAGCCAATTCACTGTCACTGTATAGTTCATTGAAAGCTTAATGATCTTTTTTAAAATAATGTATTTTCCATAATGAGCTCTTCTCTTCAATGAATGCCCCTTCCAAATGAGTGCCCCTCTCTAATGATTGCCCCTGTCAAATGAGTACTCCTCTCTATTGATTGCCCTTCTCCAATGAGTGCCCCTCTCTAATGATTGCCCCTGTCCAATGAGTAGCCCTCTCTATTGATTGCCCCTCTCCAATGATTACCCCTCTCTATTGATTGTCCTTCTCCAATGAGTACCCCTCTCTACTGATTGCCCCCCTGCAATGAGTACCCTTCTCTATTGATTGCCCCTCTCCAATGAGTACCCCTCTCTACTGACTGCCCCCTCAAATGAGTAACCCTCTCTATTGTTAACCCCTCTCCAACAAGTGCCTTCTCTCTGAGACCAAAAATTTAATGGGCCTCCTCCTGAAAGATATTAGAGAGAATACAGTGAACATCCCTATTTCTAGATTGGGTGTATTTTGTCCAAGGACTAGACTTATAAGTAATAGCTGTTAAACTTAAGGTAAGCTTGTTTTGGGGTGCAAGATCTGACTCAAGCAAAGAACTCAAACAGAGATTGGTCTTAGACTATGTGAGTCTGGCTTATACTAGTTTGGCTGCATATACATTTTCTGTTGCTTTTTTAGGTTCAGCTTTGTGTAGAGTGCATTGACTGGGCAAAGGAAGAAAAGCGGTCTTTCCTTAGGCAAGCATTAGAGGTAAGTGTAATTAAACTTGATTTAATTTCTTACATCAGTTGCTTTAACAGCATTGCAATTTCCAAGGATTCAAGTCTATATGCTGTGATTAATAGAACTATATTGACCTTTTTTAGGCACGATTGATTGCTCTCTACTTTGACACTCATGCTTACAATGAAGCTCTACAACTTTGTAAGATATTGCTTTTTTATTTCTTTCATTTCGTATTGATTTTCTTGTATTTTGTCTCTTTGTTTTCAAATCATACAAATGATCATTCTAAGAGCCATACACCCCCGGCGGGTACTTCACTTATGAATGGACGGGGATGTGCCGCCCAGATTTCGGAAACCCACCCACTTATAGTGTAAACCTTTGCAGAAACAGACCCTATTTTATGAGTAGAAATAAGCGGAATATGAGAATAATAAGACTTTCTAGACTTTATTATTGCTTGATATTGTATTACGAACATCTTTGACGCGATTTTGCCACTTTTCTGACCGAATTAAAGTTAAACTTTCGACTTTTCTTCAACTTGCCACCCACTTTTATGGGGTTTTGGTTAAAATCATATCCATGTTTAGAGAATTTTAGTGCCCAAAACCCACCCATATGGGCGGCACATACCCGTACCTAAGTTATACTAAGTACCCCCCCCCCCCCCTGGCCGTACACAACTTAAAAATTGTAGTATAAAGCAAGGGGGTAGTTTACTCCTTGGATTCTCGTGCATTCTTAGCTGTTAATTCTATTGGTTTCACGAATTCCCTGGAATTCCTTTTCTTTCAACAGGAGTCTCGTTCGCGTTTTTGAAGAGTGAATTGTCCCTCGGTCTAAAGCAGAAACATTTTCGAACATGCTTAAAGTGCTGTCTGTCTGATACTTCACTTTCAAGAAATATCGTAAATCCTCCAATAACTCCCCATGAGGTCTTATTCGAGGGGAAGGCTTATTTGCAAAAATGAATTTTATGGTAGAGGCTTATTCGACGGGAGGACTTTTTCGAGGGAAGGGGTTATTTTAAAGATCAATGGTTCCAGTGTGTTGCCGAAAGAATAGCGGAGAGAAAAATCTGTACTTTTTTCTCAAAATCAGCTGTTTGCCAACAGCCAATGCCTTATTATTGGTTCAGTCGATAGTAAAACATATCAGGACTAGCTTTCTCAGTATTTTGTTGAAAGATGAATTATAGACAGAAACAAATTCACAAATTCTTCGAATAATTCCCCATGAGGTCTTATTCGAGGGGAGGGCTTATTTGCAAAAGTGAATTCTTAGGTGGGGGCTTATTCGAAGGTAGGGCTTATTCGAAGATTTACGGTACTGAGTGAAGGCGAGAATGTCCTACTGCCAGTGCTAACAACTTGTGTCAGTGATTGGTTCAAGGTATCTGACTGAGCAGAGTTATCGTTTTGTTTAAGGACTTTGAATCTGATAATATCGATACCAAACGCCCGGTTTTGTATTGACAGAGCTTGTTTTTTTTTTCAAATGGGACTCTTTCACTAATTTGCATCTCGCTGTGTCCTGTGCGCTTATTGGTTGGTATAATAGTATTCCGATCCAGCTGCAGATTTCTGTAGGGCCTTTTTGGTCCACATTTGCTGGTACTAGTTTCACTTTAGTCAATGTTTTGGAGTATTTCTAAAGTGTCGTAGCCTACTCAGGGACGAGTGTTCTATATTCTAATAAGACTTTGCAATAGGTATGGTGCGCCGTGGTTTTCATAGCGTTTAACTCGCGATCAGCATGTTGTTGTTTCGAATCTTGCCGGGATCACATTCTGCAAGCCTTATTCAACTCTGCTGTCATCACTTTCGGGGTCGATACCCAGAGAATTCGGTCTAAAGTATCAGTAAATAGGGCAAATAAGTAAATAGGGTAAATAGCTTCAGGTCAACATCAACAAGCTGCCTGAACCTCCGTTAAAAAAAATATAGATCGCTTGATTGCAAGAAACAGTAGAAACATTTTCGGACATACTAAGCTATTTTTGCCTGACGCTGCTTTGTACAAACGTCAGAAACAGACCGAAAGAGTTGCATCTAATTTTAAGAATTTTGAGAACTGAGAAGTTATTCAAAGGTGCGGATCGAAAAGCATCATTCAGATAGTGGCGCTGGGTTGACATTGTGTTTTGAACACCAATCAACTTGCGGGATACAGCGGGAAGACCAATAGGATTAATTGAAGAGTCTCTTGCTTGCTTGTTTACTTACATTTTAGCGTTAAATGTATTTATTGTCCAATTATCTAGGTGCAAGATTGCTTAGAGAATTGAAGAAGCTAGATGATAAAGCTTTGCTTGTCGAGGTTCAACTGAATGAAAGCAAAACTTATCATGCTTTGAATAATGTTCCAAAGTCAAGGTAAAGCTGCCCAAATGTATTGTTTTTTTAGCTTTTTTTGATTTGTTTTGAAATATTATTTACCGTATAGCTATATTCTGAATCTCATATATTTTAACTTTTATTTTCAGAGCTGCGCTGACATCTGCAAGGACGACTGCCAATGCAATATATTGTCCGCCAAAATTACAGGTGAAATATTTTACTTATCATTACCTTTTGTAAAAGCCTTCTGATTTCAGATACCTTTCCTTTTAACCCTGGTTTTCATAAGATTTTAATTATCACACCATCATCGCATGCTTTACGTGTTTCTTTATAAGAACTCTTTGTAAGAATCTCAAATTTCTCGAATGGCGAAAAATTTGATAGACTCAAGTACTGGAAAATCTTTTACCTAAAGCCTTTTCATCTCAATCTTTGTTTACTTCCGTGCTTAGTCTTCAACAGTATTCTTCAAGAAAATCTCAGGATCCAGTTAAGCATAAAAGCTATATAAGCATAAAGCAATTATAATCGCATGCATATACGTTTTAGGTTATGCATATCTTTTTCATACAAGGCTGTTCACCATAACTAATTCATAAGCCTTAACACTAAATCATTACAATATTTAGCAAGGAAATTATTATAACTTTATTTAAGAGTCACTGCAATTCACTAATATAACAACATGCTTACAATGCAACGCAGAAATGCTGTTCTTTAGATTGCAAAGACATTAGTCCAGTTGTGTGAATTAATTCCGGTGTTTCCAACGCCATTTTGATTAGAAGAACTCAAACGACAACAATGAATACAACGACAACGACATTGCCTTCATATGATATAAATAATCGTTAGCGTTGGCATTACAGTTGCGTACGTGAGGTCCTGAATAAACTATCGGACACAAATTTCTGAAATTTGCTTGTCAAGCAAAATTATTTGCGGTTTGACCAAGTCTCAAACATTGCTTGTCAAAATGTTTTGCTTTTGACGAGCAGAAAATGTTATTGCAGTTTTTCTAAAACATAGCAAGGCAGTTCTGCTTGTCAAGCAATGTTTTGCGACCTGGCAAAACGGTCAAACATTGCTAAGAAAGCAAGTCGCAAATGTTTGTCAAACAATGTTTGGTCGCTTGGCCAGAGCCGCTGTGGCGTAGCAAGGGGGGAGGGGCAGAGGGGGCAAGCGCCCCCGGGCGCCGAGTCATTGGGGGCGCGAAATTTTAAAATTTTGTAATAAATGGAGAGATGAAAAACCGAGCTTGACTAAAAGTGTGACTAATAGTGGAATGGGGGTGCAACATTCGTGTCTGCCCCCGGGCTTTGATTACGCTCGCTAAGCCACTGCAGAGCCGTACCTGCTGCAACCATCACTAGGTCCACTTCCTATGAAATCAAGCTTCTCACCATTATGACTGTTAAGTTAATATCATTGCGCAAATAATGAATAATAATAAAAGCATTACGTAGTCATACATACTGGCTTATGCATTAGAGATTATTTTTTTCATTGTTCTCATATATAAACTTATTATATATATATTTTTAATTATTTCGATTCAACAGTCAGTGCAGTTACCATACTTTCTCAAATAAACGCCCATGTTCCTTTAAACGCTCCTCTCCAAAAAGGCCTTTTATTTCAAGAAATTAAAAACATCACTCTCCTTATTCCATAAACGCATCATTCTCCAATAAACGATCCTCTCTGGGTGAGTGTTTATTATAAATATAGAAGTAACATAGTTGAATAGAGCATTTTCGCTTGATAACCGTTGATACTTTGGGAAACATAAGAACGTTGTTAATTATTTTGTATGCCCCTCGCTATATAACGCCTCACTTTAATAAAGGCCCGAAGAAATCTAAAAAATTTGATAAGTGCCATGGGCTTTTATTGGAGAAAAAACGTTATGTTCTAGCATGTGTACTAAGCTACATGGTTGTAGAGTCAGTGCAGTTGATACAACCCTACATCAAGATTATATATACCTCGTTTGTATAAGAGAATGCTTTGCTGCTGATGCTTTTTAGATTACACAAAGCAATGGCCCAATTGTGTATTCAAATGTTTCAATGGAATCGCCAGTATCACCAGAATTGATTGAGGTTATTGGCAGAACATCTCGCTTGACGACATTTCCTTCATCTTTTCTCCATACTCGATCATTGGCATCACAATTGCACTTATATTGGGCAACATAGCAGGTCTCTGTTATACCACACGCGCAACCAGCACCATTACTCGGTCCACCTCCCCAAAAGTCGAGCTTAAGACCATTGCGACCGCTTATCCAGGTATTCCAATCCCAGTCAGAGCGGTAAAAAAATATATGGCGGCATCGCCCTTTCGTAAATTGTTGGCAATGACTTGATTGGTTTATCAACGCTGTGATAACACTCATATCCATCGAGTATTCAAAATTGTATTTGTATGATCCCCTGGCCTCATAACCACTCACAGTTGTGGGTTTTTCGTTGTTATGATGCAAAACAGCAAACGACGTTCCATTGGCATCTTTCATGCATTCAACGTTTACTAAATACACGTTTTTACAGGACTTGTATAAGAACAAAGTATATAAGAACATAAGGCTTCAGAGGCTGAAAAGTTAAGAACATGCTAAGAACATAACAAGGCTTTGTGGGAAGCTAGAAAGATTATAAGAATTTTATTGGCGCTGTCCTGTTCTCCTCTCTAGAAAACAGGTAAACTATCAATAATTGTGACTATATGACATTTTACATGTGCGTCCCTTTTCGTAGCAATTGTCACCTAATTTGAAGAACAACAGCTTTTAAAAAGCAAGAAAATTAAGAACATGTTAAGAACATTTTGAGCCTTCAAATCGGAAAAAAAAAACTAAGAACACTGCATGGCTTTCTTCAATTTCAGTGTTCTTATAAAAATATGAATAAGTATTAAAACAATCTATATGCACTACTGTGGTCGATACGCACTACTGTTGTGGTATTTTTTGCGTACTGTGGTGGATACGCACTACTGAGATTGGGTTATTATGCTTGTGTTGAATAAGCACTACTGTGGCGGGTAATTATGCTTGATTTGTTTGGTTATTATGCTTGAAATGGTGATATTTTTGCGTACTGTGGTGGATAGGCACTACTGTGGTAGTTTTTTTTGCGTACTGTGGTGGTATTTTTTGCGTGCTAAAGGTGAATACGAATTCATAGCAAAAATCTATAAATCAAGCAAGAAAAACTACCAAATCCACCGCTGTACGCAAAAATACCATCACATCAAGCATAATCACCCATCACAGTTGCGCTTATGGGTTGGGTTGTTTCTTAGCCTTGGCAGTCCTAAGAGCTGTATATATATCCAAAAGTCGCAGCTTGCGAGGCCTGTCCTTGTCGAATCCAGGATTCCACCCAGTAACTCATGTTTTATCTAAATGATTCAAAAAACGGTTAACTTTCCAACCGTTAATAGCTTACACCCAAGATTATCCAGCAAACAAGAAAAACACGAGTATAAGTTATTTCGTTTACGGCTACACCTATTCTATTGGTGCATGTACTTGCTACAGCAGTTATTTTTTGGCAATTCTAACTCTCAGACACCTAATCTTTAGGATATCCCGTTCGGAGTCTTGAAGACCTGAAGCTTTTGAACTGACTGTCGTGACTCAACAGAATCCCCAGAAGAAGTTTACCGTTAAAAAAAAGCGCTGCCCCGGCCCTGTCAAAGATATGTCCCTCGACTGTTTATTATCAGAAAATCTAGTGAAACATCTAATCGCTTGGCCTCTTTGTACAGCGCTGAATAGTAAATTTTCCATATAATTTTTGCAAACTGACAAAATTTTTAGCAAAAAACTAGAGTGAAAGTTGAATGTCGAACAATATGTATAGTGAAATGAGTAGCGGTTTGTTTTGCCCACCTACCACAATATAATTTGCTAGATTTTTAGGTGATGTGTAATGCAACAAATATGAAATTTATAAATGCTAAAAGTCAAGAGAAAAGCTAGTTGTTTTGCTTAAAAGATAAGAACACACCCTAAATAATTAGAATCGCAATGAAGATGCAATTATCAAGCTATCTACCTGGTCCGGTACTCTTCTTATTTTCATCAAAGTCTTCTTGCCATTAGTGCTCGTATCTTCTCTCGAGATGGACCGAAGTAGCTCGCATTTCTTACTCTTGCTGTCGTATACTTTATAATTGCAATTCTCGTGACGAAGGCATTTTTGAGAGCAAGCTACTTCACTTGGTGCTTTGAAGCTAGCAAGTAAACGTCTTGAGGTAGATGCGTCTTGAGGTTGCACGGATTGAAATAGCGCAGCTTTGGAATAATGGTGATGAATTTGTGTCAACGTAGTTCCGAAGATCACCAACGTCAATACCGCTAGGCGGAAAGCTAAGGAAACGAGCTTCATGACTTACCTTTGAGATAACAAACATGAAATGACGATCATGCAGGCTGAGACACAACTTTTGATACATCTGCTGAGGCCTGGAACGAATGCAGCTGTCTTTTTGAGAGGCCTGGAGACAAATACAGGATCCGAATGGTGTTTTTGAAATTTCAGCGCAAGTGATGTGTATTGTTTTGTTGTTACCACAGATGTTGAAAAATATTGCTAACATGGGGACGATTATGAAAATGTATTTGCGTGAAACTTTTGGAATCAATCTGTTTGGTATCCAAACAGCTCCCAAGCTGCAAGATAACTTGTATTGAAATATTAAAATATCGCATGGCTATCATTAGCAATCATCAGAATGAACCATAGCAGACGCTTCAACTTAAATGTATTGCGCGAGGCTTTACCGTAACCTCTAGCTTTCTGCTTTTTAATTGTTGCTCTGACACACTTCACCCAGTGGCGTAGCTAGGGTCCTGGTTTTGGGGGCGCTATTTGTCTTCCACGATTCCACGATCACAACTCTACGATCGTTGGACAACAATTTCAAAACTTGATTTTTATGACCATGTGGTTACCTAAACTTTCTACACAAATTCAGGGCATGAATTCCTAACTTTTGCTCACATTAAATGGAATTGAACTAAATAATTGTTCGCTTCAGTGCGAATAGTTAGTTTGAGCATCCACATCCAGCAATACAATTTAATAGCGATAGCTTCTTTAGTCTGAACATTGAGCATCCAGCAATACAATTTAGTAGCTATAGCTTGTGTATTGAGTCTAGTGGCTTCCATTTTCATTTGGATGACCATGAGCTTACAATGAACTTTACAACAAGAAAATCTTACTATCCAGCAAACATGAAAGCTATATACACAAAAAGCAATTACATCCGATCCGCATATAAGTTTTCATCAGGCTATTCATTTCTTTTGCATACAAGGTTACACCATGCATTAGCTAATACATAAACCATTACACTTAATCATTACAATATTTAACACGGATATTATTATAACTTTATTTAAGAGTCATTGCAGTTAACTAATATCACAAAATGCTTACAAGCTGCGCAGAAATGCTGTTTTTCTTAAGATTGCAAAAGCGTAAGTCCAGTAGCGTAAATGATTTCTTCACCTAGACTAACGGCGTTTCCAACAGCATTTTGATTCAAACATAGCTATGAAAGCAAATCTAAAATGTTTGCCAAACAATGTTTGGTCATTTGGCCAGTCGTACCTGCTACAACCTCTACCATCCACCATCCATTAATGGTAACGTAAATAATAAATAATAATAAGAGATTGACGTTAGGCATACATACTGGCTTATACTTTAGAGTTAACTAGCCCTTGCCCGCCTTGGACCACCGTCTCGCAACGACGACCGCCTCCAAGGACTCAGCTCATAAGAACCCCGACCCTGAAGGCATTGTGCATTTAACTTGATGTTCATCTTAATCTTAACCTAAGTCTTGTTAATCTTAATTTTAATCTTAGTCTAAAACTGAATCTTATATGGTATGAACTGTCATGTATACTAAGCTACATGGTTCTAGAGTCAGTGCAGTTAATAAATACAAAGGTGCATTAATTAACATATATGCCTTGTTGTTCAAGGAGAATACCTTGCTGCTGTTCTCTAGATTACACAAAGCAATGGTCCAATTGTGTATTCGAATTTTTCATGGGAACTGCCAGTATCACCAGAATTGATTGAGGTTATTGGCAGAACATCTCGCTTGACGACATTTCCTTCATCTGTTCTCCATACTCGATCATTGGCATCACAATTGCACTTATATTTGGCAACTTGGCAGGTCTTTGTTACACCACACGCGCAACCAGCACCATTACTCGGTCCACCTCCCCAAAAATCGAGCTTAAGACCATTACGACCGCTTATCCAGGTATTCCAATCGTAGATAGAACGGTAAAAAAATATATGGTGGCATCGCCCTTTCGTAAATTGTTGGCAATGGCTTGATTGGTCTATCAACGCTGTGATAACACTCATATCCAGCGAGTAGGTAAAACTGTATTTGTATGATCCCCATTTCTCATAACCACTCACAGTTGTGGGTTTTTCATTGTTATGATGCAATACAGCAAACGACGTTCCACTTGCATCTTTCATACATTCAACGATAACTGGGTTGTCAAAGTTTGCAGGCAGTATCTTGTAAATTGCTGTTTGAAAAGCATTGCTTTCCAAAGCTGTTTTACAGGACCTGTAAGGACCTAATGAAAACGATAATCATGAACTTCCGTAAGTTTTGAAGGAACCACAAGTGAGAAAAATTAAAGATATACATAGAAATAGACACATATCATAATTTAGATTATGCACATGCAAACATATTTGTACTTATTGTGGACCTTGTATGCATATAGAAACAACAATATGCATACTACCACTACCGTTTCTACTGCAACTAGACTACCACTATTATTACCGCTACTACTACCACTACTACTACCACTACGACTGACGCTACGACTACTACTACTATTACGACTACCATCTACCACTATTACTGCCACTACGACTGTCACTACCATAACCACTACCACTATGACCACCAATACCACTACCATTACCACTACTACTACAACGAATCTACCACTACTACTAGCACTATTATTACCACTACTACTAACACTACTTCTACCACTACGACTACGTCTACTACTGCCACTGCCACTACGACTGTCACCTACCACTACTACTACCACTATTACTACCACTAGGACTAACACTACTACTGCCACTACGACTACCGCTACGACTACTACAGTACTACTACTACCACTACCACTACCACTACTAGTAGCTACCACTACTACAACTACCACAATTACGACCACCACCTACCACTACTACTACCACTAGGACTAACACTACTACTGTCACTACGACTACCGCTAAGACTACTACAGTACTACTACTACCACTACCACTACTAGTAGCTACCACTACTACAACTACCACACTTACGACCACCACCTACCACTACTACTACCACTAGGACTAACACTACTACTGTCACTACGACTACCGCTAAGACTACTACAGTACTACTACTACCACTACCACTACTAGTAGCTATTACTACTACAACTACCACAATTACGACCACCACCTACCACTACTACTATTACTAGGACTAACACTACTACTGCCACTACGACTAATGCTAAGACTACTACAGTACTACTACTACCACTACCACTACTAGTAGCTACCACTACTACAACTACCACAATTACGACCACCACCTACCACTACTACTACCACTAGGACTTACACTACTACTGCCACTACGACTACCGCTAAGACTACTACAGTACTACTACTACCACTACCACTACTAGTAGCTATTACTACTACAACTACCACAATTACGACCACCACCTACCACTACTACTATTACTAGGACTAACACTACTACTGCCACTACGACTAATGCTAAGACTACTACAGTACTACTACTACCACTACCACTACTAGTAGCTACCACTACTACAACTACCACAATTACGACCACCACCTACCACTACTACTACCACTAGGACTTACACTACTACTGCCACTACGACTACCGCTAAGACTACTACAGTACTACTACTACCACTACCACTACCACTACTAGTAGCTACCACTACTACAACTACCACAATTACGACCACCACCTACCACTACTACTACCACTAGTACTACTACTTGTACTAATAGTGCTACTACCACTAAGACTACCAGAACGACCACCACTACTACAACTACCACAATTACGACCACCACCTACCACTATTACTACCACTAGTACTACTACTTGTACTAACAGTGCTACTACCACTAAGACTACCAGAACGACCACCACGACTACGACTACTACTATACCACTCACTACCACTGCTATTAGCTACTACTAGTACTACGAACACTACCACTACGACGACGATTACTACTACTACTACTATTGTATATGGCTACTTATATAAATAAATTAGTATTAGGCTATGGTTTGTACCATTTGAAATGAGGCGGCGCGTGAAGATTTTTCAGGTGGGGCACATCACAGGTCACAGATCATTCAGTATCAGTATAATCGTTATTACCTATCCCCTCTATAAATTCAGCTATATACATTTTCTTGACTAATGGGATTGAGGCATCGGTAATCAACGCTTACACCATTACTAACACCATTTTGTGTGATAAACATCAGTCTGTCGTTTTCAGACAACATCAGTTTCATATAAACTTGACTTTGGGCCTTCAATCTCCGTTTGCTTGTGCTTGTTTACATTTTGTACGGAATCAAAAGAATTATGTAATAATTAAAATAGGTAATAAAATTATATAGGTAATAAAATGTAGCTACCTTTGGCTGTACAGTTCAACAAGGTTTCGCTTCCATTCGGTGGAAAGCATTTCTTCTCTGGCTCCTCGTTCAAAATCTGTAGAAAGAACCCTGTGCAACAAATCTGTCACGCCATGTTATTTTATAGGTCTTGCATGGCCTACAAGGACTGATTCATATGGCGACACGACATACATATCAAGGACACGACAATCTAGGACACGACATACATATCCAGGACACGACAATCTACGACACGACATACATATCAAGGACACGACAATCTAGGACACGACATACATATCCAGGACACGACAATCTAGGACATGACTTACATATCCAGAAGTAGCTACGTGACCTGTACTGGTCGTATCTAGTATACCACACAGTCTCTCACCTTTTATTTAATCATTTCGAAAACATTAGGCATTAAAGTAAAAACGTTTCAGACGATCAAACTTTCGGACAACATGTTGTCCAAAAGTTTAACCGTTCGAACGATTTAAAATCTAAAAAGTTGTCCGAAAGTTTTTTGACAATACGTATTCGTTCATTGAAATACCTTCGCTGGGAGTGTGTGAGTGTGACAGCCTATTCCGGATTATAACTGGACACAAACTTCGCAAATGTAGTGAGATATAGAGCGAGGAATATTCTTGATGAACTGTCAAACAGAATTTTCAAAAAAGCCCTTAGAAAAGGGTCTGAACGTTTTAGTCCGACGTTATTTGTCCGAAACTTTTCGTTATAATTTTAGGTTTGCAACGACAAATAACACTCTAGATCATGCAATGAACAATAAAACCCAAGAATAAGTGTTTTCGGTTTCAGCCTCACCTATAGATGCATGGATATTTAGTGGTAATTTTTTGCAGTTTGTCTTCTCAGTATTAAAAAAAATTAGCCCCAACTTTTATCACAAAAATTTGGAGGTTTGAGAACCTGAAGCTTTCGGAGTCTAGCGCAGAAACGTAGCCCCACTATAAAAGAATTTGTGAAAATTCTAGTCGTTTGACCACTCCAATAGATTTTGTCCACGAAGAGTATTTTTCAACTTGGTCAAAAAACCTAGTAGTGGATTTTCATTCGTATAGCTATAGTCGTTCCGATGGGGCTGGACTTTAGTATTTCTCGTGAGTGCTTACTTTTAAACAAAACGCGCGAAAACCGTATACTCTGCTGCTTTAAATCTTTGCAAACATGGAAGATTCCTAAGATGAGGAAAACGTCTGAACTGGCAACCTATGTTATGAAATAAGCTAAGCCAGTAAGCCAGTGAAGAGGCATGGGGGGGGGGTTATTGTCCCCTGCTCATAATACTCGACGGGAACGAAGACCAATGCAATATTTTTCGGGATGATTGTTGTCGCATGGTGACAAGAGTTGACAGGCCAGGTTGAAAATTGAAAAGCCGAAACGTATAGTGAAATGTAAAGTTGTTTGAACAAAATATAATTTTCTGGTTTTTCGGGACGAACATTGAAAGTGTCCCTAAACTATTTTTTAATATTTTCTAACCCGAAATGTTCGGGACAATATCTATAATTTTTGGGACAGTTTAGGGACAATTAATGGCTTAGGGATAGAAAGTGGTCGGGTCTCGAATCTTTGGGGTTAATTTGTTTTACTGTGTGCAGAGAAAGCAAATAGCAAAAGTCGGGATGAAAAATCTAGTCGTTTTGCCGGGGCTTAAAGGACACGCCGTTAATTATTAGAATCTAAATAGAAGAGTTATCTTACTAAAAAGTATCTATCATTCTATTCACCTGGTCGGGTATTCTTCTCATTTTCATCAAAGACTTCTTACCGTTAACATCTCCTTCTGAGTAATACTCAAGTAGCTCACATTTCTCATTTGTGCTATCGTAAAGTTCATAATTACAATTCTCATGACGAAGGCATTTTTGAGAGCAAGCTGATTCACTTGGTGCTTGAAAACTTGCAATTAAACGTCTTAAGGTGGATGCATCTTGAGGTTGCACGGATTGAAATAGCGCAGCTTTAGTATAATGGTGATGAATTTGTGTCAAGCTGGTTCCGAAGATCACCAACGTCAAGACCGCCAGGCGGAAAACTAAGGAGACGACCCTCATGACTCAACTCTCAGATGACAAATATAAATGAAGATAACGTAGGCTACGATACAACCTTTTGAAATGTCTTGTGAGGCCTGCGCATGCAGCTGTTTTTGAGAAGCATGGGACAAATGCAGGATACGAATGTTGTTTAGTATTGCGATACAGAGCGGAAGCATCGTAGGCCATACTAAAGTCCTTTATTTGTGAATTAGGTTCCTATTGTTTTTGAGTTGTATAGAACTAACGAACGTAATTGTGTTGAACAACGGAAAATCGTAGGGCATTCTAGTATGCGTTTCAAATTTAGTTGGTTTAACTGCAGAAGTAGAAGAATAGAATGGAAGCGATTTTGAAAAAAATTGTCGCGTGAAATTTTTGGAATCAAACGGTTTTGTATCTAAACAGCTCACAATCTGAACGATAACTTTTTATAAAATATTCAATAAAAACTAATTTAATGAATCTAAAATCCTCGCGAAGAAGGCTGGGACAATTTTTTCGAACTTATCGCTTTAAAGACGCATACCCCCCCTGACTCAATGTTGGGGAAATTGATGTTGTCAGTGTCCCCGTCATTAAACCGGGGGAGAAGACGATTTCAAAATTCAAATATCTTATAACGGGACTGGATTTTTAACGCTAACAGGCTTATAACATACATGGTGTCCCAAAAGCTTTCTAGGTCAAGGAGCTTTTCTCCCTCTGTCGGTACCTGAAGCAGTAGGTACCTAAATATGTACTGTTATTGCCAACAAGCAATGCATATGTTTAAAGCGTTGTTTGTCTTAAATAGGGACTCTTTTATAAAGCAAGGGTAGCGCATTCACAAAGGAAATGTAGCTAATTCATCTTCAACATGATTTTAGTTATGTATTTTCATTCGTTCATATAGTTCCAATCCAAACCTTCGTGTTGTTCGACCTCAATTTGTTTGTCATTGTCACTATATCTAAATTTAACCAAAAGTAAAATTTTCCAGGTTCGGGGAAATGGCATTAGAATGTGTTAAAGTTTAGAATGTTAATAATGCAAAACTAAGAATACAAAACGCTTCAAAAGAATAGCTCGCTGTTCAGAAGAAATAAAACGTGTCCTTTTTGCATTTGAAGCCATGTTAAGGCCGGTTTCAGCACAGATGCATTTTTCCCTTGAGCGGAAAAACTCAGGAGCCAACGCATGCGTATTATCGCAAAATACCGCTGAATCAGGGATCTTGTGCGCGGGAGATGCACTCGAGCTCTTGGAGAAAGTTGATTCGATTCAATTTTTGCTTTCCATATTTATTTATTGTTAAGTTTTATTAATCATCTTTCACTTTTTCTTTTAGGCATCTTTAGATTTACAATCTGGTAAGAATTACATCATTCAACTCAATCGCTTTGTTAATTTTCCTTTTTCTTTTGTGCAGGCCCTAGCCAAACGACCAAACACTGTTGGTCAAACATTTGAAATTTGCTTGTCAAGCAAAATTTTTACCGTTTTGCCACGTCACAAAACATTGTTGGTCAAAGGTCTTTTGCCTAAGTTGATTTAAAGCATAAAGCATGAAATGTTTTGAATTTTGTCAAAAACATCGGGCAACACATTCTACTTAGGACTAGAAGCGTAAACATTTCCACTAAAATAGAAGTGCTGATTTCGAGAAATCGAAATGTTTCTATGACTTAATTTTCAAATTTTTTAAACAAGTCCCTTACACGTTTTTTTTATAAGGAACACCTTTATAAGGAACTCGAGACTGAAAATCCCCCAAAAATTAAGGAACTTTAAGGAACTGTCGAGGCTCGGATGAAAAACTAAGAATAATTTTTTCAATAACAAGACAATTTGTGCGAAAAAATAGCAGAATAACAATGTATTTCCCATTGTTCTTCCAAAAAAGACTCCATTTATAGCTATTTAAAGTTAGAAAATGAAGCAAGTTTATATGAATTTGCAGTAAAAATTAGTATTCAAACATATCTCACGAAAAGGAACAGAATAAGGAACTTCAGCCTCATTTTGTTGAAAAATTAAGGAACTCAAGCCTCAACTCAGAATTAAGGTTCCTTATAAAAAAAACGTGTAGTTGAAAAGGTGTAAAGAAGAATGTATTGAAGCTGGCACCGTTATTTTTGTATTTCGTTTATTTTCGTATTTATTGCAACTCAGTGTATACACGCAGTTTTCCTTATACAGTAAGCAACCGCTTATAAGCGACCGAGTTGTAGAAGACCTTAAACTTTAAGCAACTTATAGTACCACAGGAAGAAAACCGAAGCAGCATTTTGAATTCTAAATACATTATATCACTGTAAGCAATCAAGGATTGGTCAACATAGACGCTATTTCCCTTCATTTGCCGTCAAACGCTCGCATATCAACGGAGTGTGTTACTCATTATACGTGAAGCATTTCATTGAGGGGTTTCCGTTTAGCTTTCAATTCAAAGTTTCTATATGGTAGCAATTACATGGTACTTTTTGAGTGATG
Source organism: Chrysaora quinquecirrha (assembly GCA_014526335.1). NCBI lineage: Eukaryota > Metazoa > Cnidaria > Scyphozoa > Semaeostomeae > Pelagiidae > Chrysaora > Chrysaora quinquecirrha. The sequence goes on from JACTAT010000211.1 coordinate 24,153, forward strand.
TTATTTATAGTATTTCTTTGCCGTACAAGGTCATGTTCTAGCGTTATGTTGCATAAAAAGCTATAGGACTATAACTCCAAATTTTGCTGTTTTCTAGCCTCCATACTATTCTTAGGGCAAAATATACAGCTAAAATTAAGCAACTACTAAGCAACTTTGCTACTAAAGGGTGGCCATAAGAGGTCCAAAAGTAAGCCACTCTTTTAACTAGACCCGGCGAAGTTGCTTATAAAAAATACTGCGTGTACTGTTATCTAAATATTATTACTTGGTTGCTATGGCTATCATCAGTTGTCATAAATTAGAAGAAAAATTAAATGAAATAAAAATTAAAAGAAATTTATTTAAAAAAAATATAAAACAAAAAATACAATAAAGAACTAAAAATACAAATCAAATAAAATGAATTGAAGATAATTTTTAAATAAAATAGATTTATAAGCGAATAGAATTCAATCAAAAACGTTATGGCACTGATGGGCTACCATATAGTTATAAGAATCAACAATAACAGACGTTTTAGCCTAAATGTATTGCACGAGGCTTAACTCTAGCCTCCAGCTTTCTGTCTTTTAATTGTTGCCCTAACACACACTGAACCATTGTTTGATAATGTCCTGTATGAAGATGTTGATTGTGTAGACGCGCCTTTAGACGCATTTGATGAGATGTAGTTATCCCCTCTGAACTGAGCAACAGGACGCTCAACTTAACTAAAGACGGATCTCTAATAGACGGATTAACGGATGAGAGAGCCAATCTTCAATATCATTCAGTGGATCCATTTCAGTTAGTCGATCCGTATCTTGTTGTTGTTGTTGTTATTTTCTTTCGAGTAGGCTGTTATTTCTAATTGAGCTAATTTAGGTCTACTATACATGAGGCGCCAAGCATGGGACCCCCTAGTTTAACGTCCCTTGCGAAGGACGGCAGAGTGAGTTGTTAAGTCATCCATCTGGAAAGTCACACATCTTCAGCTATCTAACGAGAACTGACTGAAAAGCATGGCCATGTTCTAGTGGATCCGATCTCAGTGTTAGAACGAAAAGTAGAATCTCAGTGTTACTGAATCTGCATCTGAATCTCAGTGGACGTTTTGCTATTTTTCGTACGATGAAATATTCTTTGTTCAAGCTGATATTTTATTTCGATATTGTAGTGGCAAATTGAATTCTATTATATATGCGAGTTATGAATGTTATGTTAGGGTCAGATTTAATGATGTTTTAGATCTGTAGATTCACTTAAGCTGGCCGCAAACCGTGCCAAAAAGTTGGCCAACGTTGCCGCCAACAATTGTTGGCCAACATGTTGACACTTACGGAAACCTAGCCTCTCTCGTCGTATTTGGACCCCCTTCCCTCCCAAAGTCAATGTTGAAGACTGTAAAGACTTGTGTGTGCCTGGTTCCTGTACTTTCATCTGAAAACAACATTGACTTTGGGGGGGAGGGGTAGGATATACTTATAAATTAAGCACATATTACCCGAAGACGAAATGCACTCTGAAATTGCCTTTGTCTCCTAACCTTTTGTCCAGGAGTGTAGGTTTGAATGTCAATTAATTAACACTCGCACAGAGCCATGTCGACCCAACTCGAAGTTAAAACTTCGAGCCAGGCAGGATTTGAACCTGCGACCACGGAATTCTAGTCCGACGCTCTACCAACTGAGCTACTGGCTACAGTTGGGAACACTTGCAAACTCAAACCTTATTATCGACTTGTGGCTAGCAGAGATACCCATCCCCGACAACGTCAACACTAAATTACGTACATTTTCATTTGAAGATGTCTTCTTTTTTTCTTATTTTCTTCATCAGTACCTAACGTTGTTGCTCTGTACTTTCTAGTCCTGAAGATGTACAGTCAATTGTTAGTGGTAAACTAGCCCTAAGATATGCAGGTACTCAAATTGACGCTATGAAAAGCATTGCTACAGCAAGTCAGAACAGATCTCTATTAGAATGTCAAGATGTAAGTTAGTGTATCATTAACTATGCTGTATATTATGAATTCTAAATCTTAAAATAAATCTATGGATACTTAAGTGGCACACGCCAGGAGATGGCAAGTTGTATACGCAATATGCAATAAACCATCTCCACTTCTGGGAGTTTCAGTACAAAACCAAGACAAATTTTACTTTAAAAATATTATTTTTAAAATGCTTGATCTTAGCTCTGTTTACTCACTTCACTAACAAATCATTGCGATACTTGATTTTTTCGACAGTCTTCTTTTTTCGGAATTTGTGTTTTTCGAAGTCATTCTTCTGAAAACGGCAGGTTTAGGAGCTCTCCTAAACCTTCCACCAAAACATGTTTAATGATGTTAGCCACCATTTTTGTCGAATTGAACAAAATTGATGTGTTGGTACGGTTTGCTATGTCTCGCCAACATGTTTGCATAACATTTTCGATTTTGGTCGTTATTTCAGAGACCCTCAAATGAGCAATAGATTTAGCCTGCCAGTTTGAGTTTTTTCTTCTTTGTCGTCAACCAAAAGAGCGAGCAATAAACAAACAGCTGCTCCTTTTTGGCCATGTTTGCATTAAGTCATTTGTAGATTACGTTAGCAACCTAAAACATTTCAGATGTTGTGATGATATGGTAAACCGTACCGACATGTTGGCCTATTTCAGCCAACATGTTGGCCAACAAGGTTGGCACGGTTTTGTGCCCGCCTTTACGCAATGCTGATGCCTAATATTCTCAGTTGTAGGACTTTAAGGGTCGATGTTATGCTAAGTAGTGATTTAATTATTGACGTTGAAGTATTGAAAACGATTTTTCATTCAACCTCAACTCCTTTTATCCTAGAATCTAAACAAATATAAGAATGAGCTGTCAGCTGATCCAATCATTAGAGTGAGTAACTGTTCGATCTGTCAATTCGTTTCTTAGTTTTGACCTGCATCATTTGATATTTCGTACTCTGATGTCAAAATAATATTTTATTGAATAATCGTAGAAGACGAAAATCCTTTTAGAATTTTAAATACTTTTACGTTCAGAATTTTTTCCTTCAAAATCTTCATGAAATTTTTCTGAAAGTATTTTATTCCAATTTTAGAGACATTTTGACAAGCTTTATGACAATCTACTGGAGCAGAATCTCTGCAGAATCATTGAACCCTTCTCGCGTGTACAGGTATGTCTGTTATTTCAGCGATGTAGAAAGAAATTTTTTTGGGGGGGGGGCTGAAACAATAGGAGCAATAGAAAAAGCGTCTTAATTATGTACCGGCTGATTGGTGTTTAAAACACCAATGCCAATTTCAGCTTCTCTCTCCGATTGGTGCATTTCGAGCCGCATCTGGGTATAAATTCCGCCTTAGTTCATTGTTTCGGTCTGTTTCTGACGTTCATACTCTGAGGAGTGTCAGACGAAGGAAGCTTTTAACTATGCCCGAAAATGATTCCGCTGTTTGTCGCAATCTTAATTATGTCCAAAAACAATAGACTTCACAAATTATTTGGGGGGCACTGCCCCCTAGCCCCGTAGGCTGCTACAGCCTTGAATTTGCAGTCAAAATAACGCCATATTCCTGCTCTTCTTGTTTGCTGTCATTTTTCCCATAGTACTGCTTTTGAGAATCTGATGCCTTCCTCGACCTTGATTAACAGTTTAATACCCAACATAGAAAATGTGGTCACTACTCCCTTGGTCCTCCGCGTAAAGGTTGTTACTCATAGATGTTTCCTTTAATTCACAGGTCGATCATGTAGCAAATATCATCAAGTTACCATTGGTAAGTAATGTGCATTCTAACGGAATTCAACCTACCTTTAGCAGTATTCAAATTATTAAAATGCAAAAAAAGTTTTCTGAGACATGACCTTCGACGATATCGGAAGAAGTGTTTGCTGAATGCGTCAAAAATATATGATGGCAGTACACTTTTTTCAATAAGCAACTGGACTTTTGGTTCAGCCCTCAAAGTTGCTTGAAATACCTTGTATTTCAGCCCTCACAGAATGACTGGTACCCCGCTAAAATCTCTTATTTCGGCTCTTTTCTTGCTTTTCAATGTAATTGACACGCTTGCAATGATGTACTGTATAAAGAAAGCTCTCATCCCTAGTGGCTTACTGTCGTGTTGCTTATTAACCCTTTCGCACCCGGATTTATTTGCATGTAACAGTTTAAATCTATATTGCTGCAAGTTTTTCAGGGGGTAGCAAATACCAACATAGTCAGTTGAAAGCAGACAGCTTCATAGAAAATAACTATTATAAATCCAATAATATATCATTCATTTACCCCCTGACAATATCACATTTTACAGTGTTTAACAATCAACCATATGGTCCCTCCAGGAGGGAAAGGTTAAGAAAAGTGTATAACCTCCAGTAATGGACACTTCCGCACAAAAGACACCTCCAGACAACGGACAAATATGCATGTCTCCAAAGGTTATTTATTTGTAAAGCAACGTCCAGCATCGGACACTTCTCCACGATGAACAATAAAATTGGTCCCCAATCGCAATAGATAAAACAATAGTCTATTGTACGAAAACAATACCATGGATAAAGAAATCCGGTTTCTTATTTGCTTGGCCTTACTGTAGTGGTTGTGAGTCATATCCCGCCAGGCCCTTAGTTTCAGATGGTCGCACGTGGCAATGCATGAGTGTTAGCTTTGATTGATATTTCTTCATAACTTTTTTTATTTGTCATAAGATTTTACCTATTGTTTTCACAGAATGTAGTCGAGAAGAAATTGTCTCAGATGATTCTTGACAAGAAATTGAACGGTAGGCAAAGGCATTACAGTTCTTAAAAAGTTTTGTACTTCGGTAAAGACGCCAGTGGCCAACTAAATATCAAAGGCTTGTCATGAT
>JACTAT010000212.1:0-15835 GCA_014526335.1 Chrysaora quinquecirrha
GAAGCAAAGAAATTGCGTTGCACGTCGCTGAGGTGACATATGCAACTTGCCAACACTTTGTTTAGAATCGACAATGTTTAAGCATGAGTGTATCTTTGACTATCGCGAATTTCATTAACTTTTAGTGCTCATCTTAAATTGGTCAAAATGCCCGAAATGCCGAAATGGACACTTACGTTATCATTATAGCCTGAAATTATTGGCCAATATTTTTTAATGATTAAAGGCGATATTGAAATAAGCGTGCTCTGATGACTATTCATTTTCATTTAAACCTCTTTGAATGTTATTTATTTGTTTGGCATTGAAACTGTTTACGAACTCATTATTCAGCCCACCCATCCTATCACTTAATCATCAATATAATGCCGTAGTTTCCAAAATGATTGCGTTTGCCTTCGTAAGGGCGTATTTTTTTGGTAGCCTCCTGTTTTTAGCAGACTTCCTTATTCTGAAAACGGTAGACTTAGCAGGAAAATGTTTCCTGCACTAAAAAACAGAGCTGCCGAAAACGATAGGCTGGTCAGAACAAACTCGAACAAAACCATTAAATTTAAAGGGAGAACGAGATTCTTTACGATGTGCGAAACCTTCCAGCCTCGGGGACAGAAGGTTATGGAGGCCTACTAAGAGAAGGCGTCTGCCGTAAACAGAATGTGACCAAAAAAACGCCCATAGATTCTATAAGTTATTCCATTATTCTAAAAATTCTAAAGTTTTCACATTTCTTTTAGGCCTAATCCACCACCAACTGCGCCACTACCTTCAGATGATCAGAAAAAGGTCTGGGAATCTATGGTTGCAAGAATTGGTAAAGAAAAGCGTTTATTCCCTACTGTAACAACACCATTGCTTTTATCTGTCGTGTGTTTTCTCTGAATCGTAGACATTAGCATGGACTTTTCACAACTAAGGGCATTGGTACAACCGCTTGTATTAAGCCTACCTAGAGGCGCGACGGTATAGTGATAACAGTAGCAACAGATTTGTACTTGGTTGCTTGATTGTCTATATTTTAGGACGTTTTTGCAATTTTACGTTCAGTGTAGGCCTGTGTTATAAATTTTCAAATAGGTTCCGACACCTCATCACTTCGGGCTCTGTGTAGCAGTCGTTGCAGTGATACATAATGCAGTCTCTTTACTTATTTAAAGAGTTTTTCTTTCTGAGGCAAGATAACACCGTCATTTGCCAGTTAATTCATTAACCTGTACACATTAAGCTATTTTGAACCTGGAATAGGACCTTTCTGGTACCCACTTCTCTTCCTCAGAGGCATCAGACATTGTGGTTATGGTTCAAGCTGCGTTCAGTGCATTTATTGTATTACTCCCCCGGGGGTACTCTCTAATGTAGGCTGACAGGTATATGCCCCTCATATGGGTGGGTTTTTTCCAAAATTCCCTACAACTGGGTGCGATTTATGCCTAAAACTACCTTTAAAGTATGTATGGAATCAAATTTCCTTAACATTTGGTACACAAATCCATACTAAAATTATAAAACTGGGTGGCTGAATGTGTAAAACGATACCTTAAAGATGGGTTGGTTTGTACTCGGGGCACAACCCTGTACATTTCAGGGTGAAGCACAACCTCGGGAGCACACCACACTGTTCTCTAGTTAAAAATTGACTTAGATATCATTCTGTTTTAGGTGTAGAAAAAAACGAGTATGACGTTGGAGAGTATATGGTAGCTGGTTCTCACTTTCCAAGTCATTCGGAAGCTCATCTATCTATGTTTACGAAAAGGAAAATCAAGGTTATTTTTATTTTCATAATAACTTTCTTTTATAATCCGGTTTAAACGCAGCAGCGACGTTCTTATGGGAGGTTTCTTCTCCACCTTTTGCATTAGGAAGAAGTTTAATCTTAAATGTTCCACCACTTTTCGTCTTTTGTAAAACTAGTGGTGGAAAAAATCGCAATGTCCTTCAAAAATGTTCGTGATGGAAGCCTCGCTTTATTGGAAATATTGAAAGATATTGAAATTATGACTTTGGTTGCTTGCAGTTTATTATACTCGGAATCGCTCCAGGAAGCTACTTAAGACCCTTAAATGAAATTTTTGCATAATGATTCAAGCCTTCTAAGAGGGACTTTAAACCAGTCATTTTCAATTCTGTTCATCTTTTCAGTTTCCCGAAGAATCTGTTATCCCCTTCAACTTTCTAAATCTAGAAACAATAGTACGTTGAAGATTGGGAGGTTACTGTTTCAGACGAACATTCTAATCCCAAATATATTTATATCTCTTAACACCAAGACTGATAAAAGCTAAACGCATAGCACTAGCATTCCAAAGGGCTCTGACATTAAGTCAGTAGAATTCCATATTGTTGAAGCGTCATAGACTGCCAAAAAAGCCGTCTGTGGAAATCATCCACGGTGGCATCCCAGGTCTTAATTTCAATTAAGTGAACCCTTATTCTCTGATTTCTATTCGAAATATGGTCCTTCCTGTCAAAATTATTCTATAATGAATCATTTCTTTTATGAAGAAACCCCTTGCTACATTCGACAGATGTCTTATAAGTTTGTCATCTTATTCACATAAAGAATATTTCACTTTCAAAATACATTTTGTCACAAAGAGTTTTCTTTTTAATCGCTTCAAACTCTTAATCTGCTTTGGCGATTCTTTTGTAAGATATTTCCCTGATAAAAAGGACCGCTTGTACAGAATAGTTCACAACAGTGAACTAAGAACGTTTTTGACGCTTCGGAGCTTTCGGTCTGTTTTTCGGCCTCCCTTTTTCCTCCATAATACTTGATATCGTACTGAGTTCCTTGAGCATGCCTCGGGCCTTTTTAGCTTCGCCTAGAATGACAATGAAAGCATCTCTTTCATAGCTAGAGGAAGGCTATGGCCCCTCCCAGCCCCTTGACTCATACACCTGTGTTCTAGGCGCGTCCAACGATTGTTGAACCACTTGTACCTTACCGAAAACCCAATCTAATCCGACGCTACCAAAAATCGTCCATTTATACTTAGCATCATGGAATTTTTTACGTACTGAGTGGCAGGGCATTGACCCCAGCAGGCCTCTCATCTTGCCCAAGCACGGAGCGAGAAAAAAGTGTTTTCGCTTAGGAAACCTTAGTCATAAGCCCTTACCTTTTCGTTGACAAAAACTATAGAGAAGTATTACTCTACATATAGAAGAGAAGGTTTATATGGCCGTATTGTTCTTTCTTGTTTCTACTTTTCTCGGAAGCCTGGGCCCCACTAATTTTGGCGCGAAATTGGCCGATGAGTTTTCGTCCGATCTCCAGTCAAAGATCTGAAATTGCTACCAGATCGATTATAGCAATTTTCTTGACTTTCGAAATTGAGCGTAGCATGCCTTAGCTACACGGAGGCCCTTTTTTGCATTTTCCTCGCCACTGAGAAATGCATAAGATATACCCTGCCTAGCATGAAGAGTATCCGCAAGATCTGCACTATGGCATTATCATTGCGAGTTTCATTATCTGCACTTGTTCGAGAATTTTTTTGCTTGGCATTATTGTACAACTGAAAACTGATGCATTTCTGCATCCCTCTTTATTTTAGGGTCACGTGTTTTTCCTTGAAGATGGATTCTCCGCTCTTCCTTACAACGAAGCATTGATGTGGGCAAGAGTGAATTCATTTTCTCCTCTCGGTTCTGGTCTTCGAATCAATCCATTTTGAGCACATGTCATCACAACAAACTTTTTTATCACAGAGAACTTTTATGAACGTAATTAGGTTAAATATTTAAGGTAGAATGCAGTATGAGACTGAAGAACATACTATGATAGATAGTTGCTGTCAAACACGAACTATCGGTTTTTCAACTGCAAGGTGTATTTTTTGTAGCTTTGTATAGATAAAACCAGCTGTATATGTTTGGTGTGTATAATATTTTCAATTCTTACGTAGCTCATATCAGTTAAGCTGTATTACAGTAGGACGATTTTTACCGTTGGTGACTATTAACGAAGGTATATCTGGCCGTCTTGTTCTTTCGTCTTTTTGCTATTCTTAGACGCCTGGGCCCGACTAATTTTTGCGCGAAATTGGCCGGCGAGTGCCCGTTTGCGTTGAGACAGACAAGGCATTGGGTTGAGAATATCATCAATTTTTTTGCGTCTGCTTTCGATAACAAGATGCATGCCACCTAACGTTTCTTTCAGAGGGGCAATGCATTCCCTGGAAATCCCGTACACCTTTGCTGCAAAGTTATTTTTTCATTAAAATTCCTTGGAAATCCATTTGTCTTAATAGAAACCATACGCCTTTTCGAAGAGTGAAATGCCCCTCGTTGCATTCCAAGTTATAATGCGAAGGTGTGGCGTCATTGTGTAATCCAGCTGACTCATGGTGTCAGGAGTTCAGTGTGGTCAGGGTTCAAGCCCAGCCACGGTAGCTTCACCGCCAGGGTTGAGGTTTCGATTAGTTAACCTACTACTGAGATCCTAGCGACTGGCGCTAAAACACCATTTCACCTTCACCTTCAAGGCCCTTGGAAGCCAAAAAGTGAATGAAAATAGCTCATTTCTATAATTGGCATCATTGGCTAGTGTTGAATTATTACCGTTTAGATTTTTCTGTATTGCATAGCCCTTTATGAACTTATTTGGACTATCTAACATTTCCGATTAAGTCACACACCAGACTCTTTTGGATTTCAAAATGGCGTGGTGAGGTATACTGGCCTATTAAATTTCTAATATTGCTACGCGAGACATTTTGATTTATTAAAAATCGAGAAATAATAATTGATTTAGCTGCTCACAAAATCATTACATCTTTGATGTACCACTCACGCTGTCTTGTTTCCTTCCTTGATGTAACGTGGAAATATTGTAGCTTGTAATAAATGATTATCGAACTGTTGCAATGTAATAAACAACGTGAGAATCCAATACTTTTTTTTTGAACATCCAAAATTTCACGCAAATACTTCAAAATTGGTTTGTTTTTAGGGGGCAAAAAATGTGTCCGTGTCACTTGTGCATACTCTTGCCAATTTGAACTTCCATTTTTGCAGGAAAAGCGACAATATTGGCTTTTTATGTAACGAAAAGTGCTAACCGTGCTAACCCAGTGCTTAGACCTGGCAATCCGTGAGCGCCCCCATCTAAAAAGGCTGAAATCACAGGTATTTTAAGCAACTTTGACGGCTGGTCCTAAGTCAAGTTCCTTTAAAAAAAGAGCAATAGCAAGCACGACTTTGAGTACAAGTGAAGAGGCAGGGGAAGTTACCAGTGAAAGAAGAAATAATGTTGGGCGCCATTTTACCTTGTTTTTGTTAGAAAAAAGTCAGTTGCCGCCCCTAGAAAATTTCGGGTATTGTTCATGTATGCCTTTAATTACTTTCATACTAAAGGCCAGGTGTCTCTAAATTTTACCTCTACACACTTTTTTTATAAGAATACAGTCTATAAGAATATTCAGGCTCAAAATTGCCAAAGAACAATGGAAATTTAAGAATAACAATGGAAAAGTTCGAGCCTCGGCAAAAATTAGGATATTCTTATAAAAAAAGTGTGTACCACAGAGGAGTTTTTTAAAAAGCTAAATTCTTCATAATCTGAAATACTTACTTACTATCTAAAGAGACAGACGTCTCAAGTTTTTCTAAAATTTCTAAAATTTTGTAACTGTCAGAAACTAGGATTAGAGTTATAATTCTAAGCGGATGAGGCACTCTTTACTTGCACCATCTATGGGAAATTTAACCGATTTTATGAATAAGGTAGCTTGCGTTTAAAAAGTTACCGCGTGTTTATCCGCTCAGTGGAAAAGATAAGAAGGAAAAGAAAAGGTTAAATTTATGGGTACACGCTTTTTTATGAGAACATTTGGATTCGACCTCAGCCTGCCTGTTTCGTATTTTTTAAGCTATTTTTTCACCAACTTATCACCCCCTACCCTTCTCAAAAACATGTTTCAAAGCGTACCTGGACAAGGGCTTCAACCTGGTTAATTTGGCCTTTCCGTATCTCAAATGGTTTCTAAGATAACAAAAAATTTTTACCCAAATTCACCATGGTGTTCTAAAGGTTGTTCTTATAAAAAAAACTTGGAAGTAACGAGGGAAAATTTGTCCTGCTCCTACCATTGATTGCAGCAATCGTATGCAAATGACCGACTGCTAAAGCCGTGACTTTCCCCATGCAAAAAAATATTTAACTATAAGAAGAAGGATTTAATTAAATTTTTGCTATAATTTCAAGAATTTCTATTTTTCGCTGCAATTATTTCTTGCATGATTTCAAAAGGCCCTTCTTTCCTGTAAGATAATCGGGAGATTGAAGCGGCGGCTCTGATTGGCTGATTCATCAAATCATGATGGCTGCCAATTTCTCGTATTGATTGATCTCTCTCGGTGTGCGGTGATCGTGAAGCGGACGAAGTGAAGTGTTTCGAAAAGTGTGCTGGAGTTGCGGGTATTTTATTGCCTTCTGCATCGTGCAGAGGAATCATAATAAACAACTAACAGGTACATTAATTATTTGTCCTGGAAAACTGTGCTACAAATCACAAATCAAGCAGACCAGAATTTCACAGCGTCTTTTTGTTCCTGGCCAAGTTGCTTTCAAGTTGCTCGCGCTCGCAAAAGCTCTTGGTATGTTGACAGAATTTTCAATGAAACTGCAGGAATTTGGAGTGTTTTTGTTTCAAATGTATACATATGGAGATAATATATAAATAATATGAAGATTATACTAACTTCAAGAGCAAAATGAAGCGTTGGTTGATTGCTCGTTTCTCGTACATGCTGTTGTTTATTTCAGTGTGGACTGGATTCTCGACAATAAGCCTAGTCTCATGCCAAGATTTTAATTTCACTGTTTCTGAAGAGCAACCTCCAAATACACTTGTTGGATCACTGGGACCAGGAACTTATACTATTTACGGTGATGAAACTAATATTTTTAGTTTTTCAAGTGCTGGACAGTTGAGGACGAAGAGAAAATTCGATAGAGAAAATGGCGATAGCAAGTTTTCGATAGTGGCCAGGAAGTTTGCAAACGCTGTTTATTCTATCTTGAGAATAAATGTTCTTGTGGCTGATATCAATGATAATATTCCACAGTTTCCATCCAGTACAGTAACCATCAATGTTGGAGAATCTACAGCTATTGGTCGTAAATTTTCCCTGCAACCTGCACAAGATAAAGATTTTGGAAATAATGGAACTTTGGTTTACAAAATAGCATCAGGAAATTATGGCGATGACTTTGCAATTCGATACATTGATGGAGAAACATCAACTCTTGATTTGGTTGTTAACAAAACTCTGGATAGAGAAACTATTCCTGGTTATTCTTTGAATTTATCAGCTTGTGATAATGGCCTACCAAGTCTGTGTGGTTTCTGTATGATCACTGTGAATATTGATGATGCCAATGACAATGCCCCAGTTTTTAACCCTACACGTTACACAGGTAACATAACAGAAAATTCTAATACTGGAACATCTATACTACAAGTTCACGCAAGCGATCCTGATCTTGGAAGCAATAGTAAAATAAAATACTCAATTGATGCAAATACAGACCCTGCAAGGTTGTTTGGCATTGGTCAGAGTAATGGTATCATCATCAATAATGTGAAATTAGACTTTGAAACTACAAAGGAATATAATATTATCATCATAGCTACGGATTCTGGCCAAAGTCCTAAAACAAGTATAGCGCATGTAAAAATATATGTGCTGGATCAAAATGATAACCCACCTGAAGTGAAAATCCTGTATTTCATACCAGGAAGTTATCAAGTTCTTGAGAATGCTCCAATTGGCACAAATATAGCCAGACTGTCTGTTTCTGATAAAGATTCTGGGATAAATGCACAATCAACTGTCACTTTACATAATAACCATGAGTATTTTTCACTTCAGAAACAATCAAATTCTGAAAATGTTTATTTGGTCACTGTAAATAATACAATTGACAGGGAGAAAACACCACAAATAACACTGAGTGTTACAGTGTCTGATAAAGGCAAACCACCAAATACCTTGCAGAAATCATTTCAGCTGAATATCGGTGATATCAATGATAATGCTCCACACTTTATTAATACACCTTATTCTACATCTGTTAATGAGTCTATATCAACTACAAAGTCAGTTTTTAAAGTGGAAGCAGAAGATAAAGATCTTGGAACTAATGCAAAGATTATCTTTGGTATTATTCCTGATAGTATTTATTCCTCTTGGTTTACGATCGATCAGAATACTGGAGTTATTACAGCAACAAGGATGATTGATAGAGAAAAGAGTTCAAATGTTGTATTAACAGTAAATGCAAAAGATCTTGGTAATCCAAGTAAGGATGCGAATACAACAATTGCATTTACGATATTGGATGCGAATGATAATCCTCCGTTATTTCGGGACTCAATCTACACTTTCTCAGTTGTGGAAAATACAACTTCAACTCAAAGTGTTGGGATTGTTTCTGCAACTGATCTTGATACTTCTGCATTTTTGCCCATTTCATATTCAATTAGTGGCTCAAACTACTTCCACATCAACAGCAAAACTGGCTACATCACAACAAGCCACGTATTTGACAGAGAGAAAAAGGATACCTATAGTTTCAATGTTTTTGCTACTGATATTGGTGGATTAAAAGGCAATGCAACTGTACAGGTTAGAATATCCGATATCAATGACAATAATCCATATTTTTCACCAGCATCCTATAATATATCTGTTCATGAAAACACTCCTGTTGGAATACCTATTGTTTACGTAACTGCCAAGGACAATGATATTGGAGACAACGCTAAAATTGTTTATACTTTGAAAAGCTGTGAGCCTTGCAGTGTGTTTGCTATCAAAAGAACAACTGGAGGTTTGTATCCAAGTTTTCAGTTGAATCACAATACTCAGAAAACATACAGTTTTATCATTAGTGCAGCTGATAGCAAAGGATTACCTGCTGTGAACAGTGCATCTGTAAAAGTCCATGTTCTACCTGCCGTTAATGCACCACCAAAGTTTGAATCAAGTGTGTACACATTTAGATTTCCAGAGAGTAATGTCATTGGCTCTTTTGTGGGAAAAGTTGTTGCCAAAAGAGATAACTTTGGAGTTGGTGAGTTGTTTGATTATTCGTTTGTGAATGGTATCCATAACTCATCTTTTAAAGTGAACAGAAGTGGTGTAATTGTGACAAATAAAGTCATTGATTATGAAACAAGAAAAAATTACACAGCAGTAATTCAGGCAAAGATTATTGGTACAAACCTCACTGCAAACACTACAGTGCATATTATCGTTCTTGATATTAATGACAATGCTCCTAAATTTAATGCCAGTTCTTTGGATGTGAATTTAAGAGAAGGCGTTCCTCTTGGGTACATGGTTTTTACTGCCGTTGCCTCAGATTCTGATGCTGGCACAAATGGAGTTGTTGCTTATTCTCTGAGAAAAGGCTCAGCAAACTTTAAAATTGATTCCCAAACTGGAGTTATATCAACACAGAGTTTGATTGACTATGAAAGTCATAAATATTTTGAGCTGGATGTTATTGCTGATGATAATGGCACTCCAAGACTTAATGCAAGTTTACTGCTGAAAATACACATCCAAGACATGAATGACAACCCACCACAGTTCTCAAGAGCAGCGTATTATGTGAACGTTGCTGAAAATGCCATAGTTGGGACACATTTCTTCACATTGAATGTCTCAGATGTGGATTCTGGTGTTAATGGTGAGTTTGTCTTGTCTTTCAAGTCTAATGAATATTCTGACATGTTTTCATTATCTAATGATGGCAAGGTTAGCATTGCTAAGGAGCTAGACAGAGAAACAACAACTGATTATGCGTTTATAGTCATTGCAAAAGATAAAGGATACCCACAGCATGCATCACAAGCAAAACTTACAATAATTGTTACTGATGTTAATGATAATAAACCATCGTTTGGTGTTTCAAGTTTCTTGTTTACTGTCTGTGAAGAACAGCCACCAGGGACATTAGTTAAAGCAGTTACTGCAGTTGACAAGGATGAAGGAAGTAACGGTATTGTAACTTACAAATTTCAACCAGCTAATAGTCATTTTATGATAAACTCTGTGACTGGTGCTATAAAAACAAAGGTAAAGATTGACAGGGAACATTCTCGTAGTATATACAATCTGTTTGTTAATGCTACTGATGGTGGAAGCCCTAGTAAATCAAGTCTAGTAGAAGTGAAAATAACTGTTTGTGATATCAACGATAATCAGCCTATATTCACGCAAAATACGCCATATACAGTGAGCATTTTGAAAGACACAGCATCAGGAACAAATATCATCCAGGTCAAAGCACAGGATAAAGATCTCGGTTCATCAGCTTTAGTTGAGTACAGTCTAATTGGAACTTTCCCTGATGAGAAAGAAAGCATCAAGAAGTTCTCTATTGATAGTAAAACAGGCTGGATAAAAACTTTTGTCAACTTCCACTCAGATACTAATATTCTCCACAAGTTTTCAGTTGTAGCTAAAGATAAGGGTTTGCCACAGAGAGTAAGCGTAAAGAAAGTCTTAGTGTTCCTACTCGAAGGAAACAGAGTTCCTGTCTTATTTGAATCATATGACACTACACTGATAATTCCAGAATCAACAGCTATCAATACAAGTATTTATACCGCAAAGATTGCTGCAGCAAATCATGGTGCTGGTAAATCATGGAGATTCTCAATTGCTAAAGGAAATATTGAAAACTCATTTACGCTTGATAGAACTTTTGGCACACTTAAAGTTACTTCTCTACTGTCTTACGAAACTACAAAATGCTTTCAGTTGAAACTAGAAGTAAGAGATCAAAATGGAGTTGATAGTAGAGTTGGTGTAATGTATGTGAACATATTCCTGCTTGATAGGAACCAAAGATCTCCAGTTTTTGCCAGTAACCCTATTATTCTTGGATATAACGAGAATCTACCCGTTGGATCAGTAGTTCATCAGGCTATTGCAACAGACTCAGATTATCAAGATAACGGCCGTGTTATATATTCATTGATCTCACAAGGCCCAGGAAGAGCGATTTTCAACATCAATCCATTCAATGGCAGAATCACAACAACACAGCCTCTTGACAGGGAGAAAGTAGCAGAATGGACAATTATTCTTCAAGCTGAGGATACTGCAATAACCAATGGCCAGTCAGTTAGGCGATCAGCAACTGCGACTATAAAACTGCTTGTTTTCGATATAAATGATAATAAACCAGAGTTTATTTCGACGAATTATACCTACATGATGGAAGATGAAAAAGTTGGGTACCCTGTGAAGAGAATTATTGCAAAGGATGCAGATCAAGGCTCAAATGCAGTCATTGTTTATAGAATTGTTAATGGAAACGAGCTGGGAAAGTTTGATATTGACAGTTCTACTGGTGAAATTACTCTGGCAAAGAAGCTAAGCTATAATGAACAACCAAGCTATATTTTGACTATATCTGCTTCTGACAGTGGAAAACCAGCTTTGAAAAGTACCCAGTCTTTGAAAATTGAGATTATTGATGTGAATAATAACAGCCCGAAATTTTCAAGTAGAAAATTTACAGGAAGTGTCACTGAAGGATCGACTGTTGGTACTAATGTTGTGCAAGTGAAAGCTACTGATTTAGACTCGGGGACTAATGGGAAGATAATCTACAGTTTGGAAGCGAATTCACATTTTAAGATTGATCGTAACACTGGCTGGATAACTACAAAAGCAGAAATCGACAGAGAGCAATGGCCATCATATCAACTAAGTATTTCTGCTGATAATGACGCTTGGCCTTTTCACTCAGATACAGCTATAGTTGAAATAACAGTCAATGATATCAATGACTGCCCTCCAGTTTTTGTCGATGGTCCATCAATAAACTTGACTGTTTTTGAGAATCTAGAACCAACGCTTGTTCATCGATTTGTTGCAAGTGACTGTGACAGTGGAAGCAACGCTGTTGTTCACTATAGCATTACCAAAGATGATACTTCGACTTTTACTTTGAATGCCAACTCAGGCTTTTTGTATACCAACAAGAAACTAGACAGGGAAACTATTCCTTCGTATGAAATCAAAGTCCAGGCAAGAAACATCGCTCCACCTTATCAGTCTATCTCACAGACAGCAAGAATCTGGGTTGGTGATTTGAATGATAATAAACCTGTATTCAGTAAAGACTTATATTCAAAGGTCATACCGGAAAATTCCGTGTTGAATTTCTCCGTACTTACTGTCAAAGCAACGGATCAAGATGCAGGCCTAAATGGAAAAGTCGTTTACTCTATTGTAAAAAACAAAACATTGATTCCGTTTGATGTGAACTCTGTTAGTGGTGAAGTTTATGTAAATGGAGAACTTGATTATGAGTTGCGAAAGTCTTATAGTTTTGAAGTTAAAGCGTCTGATTTAGCTCCATATGGAAAGCGAAGGTCCTTCGTGAAAGTTCAGATTAATCTCACTGATGTCAATGACAATGCACCACGGTTTACATCACAGATATTTGAAGGCAACACAACAAGTCCTATTCATGTAAAAGCTACTGACAGCGACAGTGGTGATAACGGAATTGTTAGATATAGATTTGTGAAGGACAATAATCTATTTGCGATCAACAGCATAACAGGACGCGTTACATTTCAAAGTGCTTTTGTGGGTCTTTATAAACTACAAGTACAAGCATATGACTTAGGCACACCACCACTTTCGAGGCTTGCAACTGTGATCATCAACGAAGGTAGTTATTCACTTCTTATGCCGAAATTCTTGAATAAATCAGCATCTGTTTCAATACCCGAAAATTCACCTCTGAATTTCAAGGTTGGTAGAATGGTGGCCCGTAGTTCATCGTCTGCGATTAGATACAGCATTGAAACAAGCCAAAGTAATCAAGGAACGGCAGCAGCTTTCAAAATAGACCAGACATCAGGTGTTGTGTCTGTCAATAACCCATTTTTGCTGGATTATGAGCAAGTGAAATCATTCGAAATTGTCATCCGTGCGTCGATAATCGGTAACGATAGCCTAAGCACCTATGAAAAACTACGTATTAATCTCACTGATGTTAACGATAATTCGCCGATTATATATCCGAGAAATGACGACATTAGTCTGCCTGAGGCACTGGAAAGCGAGAGCCAAGTCGATGTGTTCGTAAAGCAATTCACTGCGACTGATGCCGATTCAGGTAATAACGGAAATGTTGTATCGTTCTCGATAATATCTGGTAATGAAGATGGAGTGTTTAGAATCCACGCTGGTATACTTGTTCTACAAAAGAACCTTGATTATGAAACAAAACGAGTACACAAAATAGAGATACAAGCTAAAGACGGGGGCATACCTCCGAGATACAGATCAACACGATTGACTGTTCATGTTATTGATAGAAATGATAACCCACCAGTATTTAGACAATATGGAGTGCAAAGAATATCTGAGGCTGCAAGACCAGGGTTACTGATTTGTATCATTAAAGCAATTGACCCTGATAGAAGTTCTACGATCACATACTCATTGAAGTCAGATGGGAAAATCGAACAGTTTTTCTACATAGATCAGACTCAGGGACTGGTAAAGTTGCTTAAAAAGCTTGATTATGAGACAACAAAACAGTATAAGCTGGTGATATTGGCAACAGATGGTAAACACACTTCGAATATGACTTTAGTCGTTGATGTTGAAGATGCTAATGATAACGCTCCGGTATTTAGCCAACCCGGGTATGTTGTTTATTTGCCTGAAATCATCACACCCGGTCATGTTATCATCAAATTGAACGCCACAGACAAAGACAGTGGGGTCTTTGGAAAAGTTAAATACAGCATACCATATCCTCCTATTGATGCATTTTTAATCGATCAGAATTCTGGAGTGATTACTGCAACAAAGAGAATAGTCCTCAATAACCTGAATCGCCCGTATGAATTACTAGTTTTCGCCAAAGATGGAGGCCAGCCTCAGCTTCAGACTCAGACGAGGATTCATCTGAGGATTAAAGACCCAAATTACACAGGGCCTAAATTTGATAAAAGCATATATCCGAAAACAAAGAGGGTCTTTGAAGCAGTTCCTATTGGTGCGTTGATTGAAACAGCATCTGTCACTGACAAATCCGAAATCCCTGGCATGCAGATAGAGTATAGTATTCTGTCAGGAAATGAAGACAGCAAGTTTTACATTGATCCACTGTATGGCAAGATACAGTTGGTTAACATGCTCGACAGAGAGAACGTCAGCAGATATACGTTGGTAGTAAGAGCTACTGATAAAGGCAGTCCACCTCAGCATGCTGATGCTATGGTTCATGTTATCGTCGTTGATTCTAATGACAATGCTCCTGTCTTTGAAAAGAAGGAATATTTCGTGTCTGTTTTGGAGAATGTTACACAAGGTACTCACCTGCTAACCGTCAATGCAACCGATGCTGATGATCCGGACCCGAAGATTGGCAATGGCATCATAGCTCAGTATGGAATATCATCTGGAAACTCGTTAAACTGGTTTGAAATCAACTCTAAAGGAGTTTTGACTCTCATACGTTTGCTGGATAGAGAATCTAAAGCTGTTCATCGCCTTACAGTGAAAGCCACAGACAATGGTGAGTTTTTTATATCATATTCGACTTAACTGTGTTACCCCTGTAGGTTTCTTGCAAGTCGTTAAGAACGCTACTAGATGATGCGATTTCAAGGGGCTCCCTGCAAAGCCGTGCATTGGATTTTCTTTTTAAACCTTGGGTACTGATGCATTTCAGCGGACACCTTTTCCTAGAAAGTTAGAGTGCAACAGAAGAAAGCAATGGATTTCGAACAAGTGTCAGCTGTTTCGAATGGCTGACAAATTTAACGTTGGGAAGAGAAAATAGAATTTGATTCATTGACGGAAGGTTTTTTAGGCTTACATAATTGCATTGATTGGAGACTACCGCCCCAAACCCCCTACTGATAACATGGTTATACAGTGTTAATCGATTTAAATTTCTGTATTGCAGAGTTGATTTGGAATTTGAAGGAAATTTGAGTTGAGTACCGATAGCAGTGTTTCTCAGTAAGAGGTGTCCGCTAAACTGCATTGTAGGGGGGTCTATTCAGACGTTATTTTGTAAGGGTCACTCCCTAACCAGACAGTGAAAGCTAAAACTAAATGCTCTTCAAAAAAACATTCAAAACCTTTGCTTGGCTTTGTACCACTATTTTCAAAAATTGAATTTTCTGTAAGAAAGAAAAACTTCGGAAATTTAGCTTCTAGATTGTTTTAGAATTGGTACTGAAATTTTCTTTGTTATTTCTCGGAAAATCTAAGCTTAATCAATCTCTCTTCCTTCTTGAAAGTTGTATTTTTGACCGAGCAATAAAAGTTAAATAGCTTTTTTACAGCCCTAGTGCCTAGAGTTCCTCACGAGACTTCTTATCAAATAACTGCTTAATTTACCACAGGTTTGGGAATATATTTCTGTGATAATTAAGAATTATCGAAGACAAAACATATCATTAGATGATCCAGCAACACAAAAACAATTTATTAATCTAATTAACACAGATTTTCAGCAATTTTTGGTTTCTTATACATTTCATTGGTTTGTTAATGAATGTCAAAACCATGTGTTGTGGGTAAAGGAATTATCTATTTATTAACATGGTCCAAAACTTTTCCTTAAAATAGTGTTGATTATCCCGCAAATATCTGATTAACTCAGTTATGAAATATCACAGATTTGAAATTTTCTGATAATTTTCTTTTAAGCCAGGCGTATGTCGTCCTACGGTACAATAGAACTAACGCTAACTAGCTGTAACTGCTAACTCATGTCGACATGTCAACAGCTAGTCAGAACTTACAGGATACAGTTGGTCGCGATCGC
>JACTAT010000212.1:16335-38913 GCA_014526335.1 Chrysaora quinquecirrha
AGAAGCTATTCAGTAGGTTTTTGGCAGAATTTGATAGCTATTTTGGAGAAAAATTGAGTTTTCAAAACCCCTGATTTTGGCCGATTTTTGCCATTTAGCAAGGCTATAGACTTGCCTTTTTCCGATTTTTGGGGGTAATTTTTCTCCCTAATTTTGGTAAATTTGAAGGAAAATTACGTTATTAACCCCAGAAGCTATTCAGTAGGTTTTTGGCAGAATTTGATAGCTATTTTTGGAGAAAAATTGAGTTTTCAAAACCCTTATTTTGGCCGATTTTTGACATTTAGCAAGGCTATAGACTTGCCTTTTTCCGATTTTTGGGGGTAATTTTTCTCCCTAATTTTGGTAAATTTGAAGGAAAATTACGTTATATACCCCTAGAAGCTATTCAGTAGGTTTTTGGCAGCATTTGGTAGCTATTTTAGGAGAAAAAATTAAGTTTTCAAAACCCCTGATTTTGGCCGATTTTTTGCCATTTGGCAAGGCTATAGACTTGCCTTTTTCCGATTTTTGGGGGGTAATTTTTTCTCCCTAATTTTGGTAAATTTGAAGGAAAACTATGTTATTAACCCCCTAGAAGCTATTCAGTAGGTTTTGGCAGAATTTGATAGCTATTTTGGAGAAAAAATTGAGTTTTCAAAACCCCTGATTTTGGCCGATTTTTTGCCATTTGGCAAGGCTATAGACTTGCCTTTTTCCGATTTTTGGGGGGTAATTTTTTCTCCCTAATTTTGGTAAATTTGAAGGAAAACTACGTTATTAACCCCCTAGAAGCTATTCAGTAGGTTTTTGGCAGAATTTGATAGCTATTTTGGAGAAAAAATTGAGTTTTCAAAACCCCATATTGTGGCCGATTTTTTGACATTTAGCAAGGCTATAGACTTGCCTTTTTCCGATTTTTGGGGGGTAATTTTTCTCCCTAATTTTGGTAAATTTGAAGGAAAATTACGTTATTAACCCCCAGAAGCTATTCAGTAGGTTTTTGGCAGAATTTGATAGCTATTTTTGGAGAAAAAATTAAGTTTTCAAAACCCTTATTTTGGCCGAATTTTTGCCATTTA
The DNA here is from genome assembly GCA_014526335.1 of Chrysaora quinquecirrha. Lineage (NCBI taxonomy): Eukaryota > Metazoa > Cnidaria > Scyphozoa > Semaeostomeae > Pelagiidae > Chrysaora > Chrysaora quinquecirrha. The sequence goes on from JACTAT010000212.1 coordinate 17,397, forward strand.
GCAAGGCTATAGACTTACCTTTTTCCGATTTTTGGGGATAATTTTTCTCTCTAATTTTGGTAAATTTGAAGGAAAATTACGTTATTTACCCCCCAGAAGCTATTCAGTAGGTTTTTGGCAGAATTTGATAGCTATTTTTGGAGAAAAAATTAAGTTTTCAAAACCCCTTATTTTGGCCGATTTTTGCCATTTGGCAAGGCTATAGACTTGCGATTTTTTTTCCGATTTTTGGGGGTAATTTTTCTCCCTAATTTTGGTAAATTTGAAGGAAAATTACGTTATTAACCCCTAGAAGCTATTCAGTAGGTTTTGGCAGAATTTGATAGCTATTTTGGAGAAAAATTGAGTTTTCAAAACCCCTTATTTTGGCCGATTTTTGCCATTTAGCAAGGCTATAGACTTGCCTTTTTCCGATTTTTGGGGGGTAATTTTTTCTCCCTAATTTTGGTAAATTTGAAGGAAAATTACGTTATTAACCCCCTAGAAGCTATTCAGTAGGTTTTTGGCAGAATTTGATAGCTATTTTGGAGAAAAAATTGAGTTTTCAAAACCCCATATTGTGGCCGATTTTTTGACATTTAGCAAGGCTATAGACTTGCCTTTTTCCGATTTTTGGGGGTAATTTTTTCTCCCTAATTTTGGTAAATTTGAAGGAAAATTACGTTATTAACCCCCAGAAGCTATTCAGTAGGTTTTTGGCAGAATTTGATTGCTATTTTTGGAGAAAAATTGAGTTTTCAAAACCCCTGATTTTGGCCGATTTTTTGACATTTAGCAAGGCTATAGACTTGCCTTTTTTCCGATTTTTTGGGGATAATTTTTTCTCGCAAATTTTGGTAAATTTGAAGGAAAATTATGTAATATACCCCCTAGAAGCTATTCAGTATGTTTTTGGCAGAATCTGATCGCTATTTTTGGAGAAAAAATTAAGTTTTCAAAACCCCTTATTTTTGCCGATTTTTTGACATTTAGCAAGGCTATAGACTTGCCTTTTTTCCGATTTTTGGGGGTAATTTTTTCTCCCTAATTTTGGTAAATTTGAAGGAAAATTACGTTATTAACCCCCTAGAAGCTATTCAGTAGGTTTTTGGCAGAATTTGATAGCTATTTTGGAGAAAAAATTGAGTTTTCAAAACCCCTTATTTTGGCCGATTTTTTGACATTTAGCAAGGCTATAGACTTGCCTTTTTTCCGATTTTTGGGGGGTAATTTTTTCTCCCTAATTTTGGTAAATTTGAAGGAAAATTACGTTATTAACCCCTAGAAGCTATTCAGTAGGTTTTTGGCAGAATTTGATAGCTATTTTGGAGAAAAATTAAGTTTTCAAAACCCTATATTGTGGCCTATTTTTTGACATTTAGCAAGGCTATAGACTTACCTTTTTCCGATTTTTTGGGGATATTTTTTTCTCTCTAATTTTGGTAAATTTGAAGGAAATTTATGTTATTAACCCCACAGAAGCTATTCAGTAGGTTTTTGGCAGAATTTAATAGCTATTTTGGAGAAAGAATTGAGTTTTCAAAACCCCATATTGTGGCCGATTTTTGCCATTTAGCAAGGCTATAGACTTGCCTTTTTCCGATTTTTGGGGGTAATTTTTCTCCCTAATTTTGGTAAATTTGAAGGAAAATTACGTTATTAACCCCCAGAAGCTATTCAGTAGGGTTTTGGCAGAATTTGATAGCTATTTTTGGAGAAAAATTGAGTTTTCAAAACCCTGATTTTGGCCGATTTTTGCCATTTAGCAAGGCTATAGACTTGCCTTTTTCCGATTTTTGGGGGTAATTTTTCTCCCTAATTTTGGTAAATTTGAAGGAAAATTACGTTATTAACCCCTAGAAGCTATTCAGTAGGTTTTTGGCAGAATTTGATAGCTATTTTGGAGAAAAAATTGAGTTTTCAAAACCCCATATTGTGGCCGATTTTTTGACATTTAGCAAGGCTATAGACTTACCTTTTTCCGACTTTTTGGGGATAATTTTTTCTCCCTAATTTTGGTAAATTTGAAGGAAAATTACGTTATATACCCCCTAGAAGCTATTCAGTAGGTTTTTGGCAGAATTTGGTAGCTATTTTTGGAGAAAAAATTAAGTTTTCAAAACCCTGATTTTGGCCGATTTTTTTTTGGCCGATTTTTGCCATTTGGCAAGGCTATAGACTTGCCTTTTTCCGATTTTTGGGGGGTAATTTTTCTCCCTAATTTTGGTAAATTTGAAGGAAAATTACGTTATTTACCCCCTAGAAGCTATTCAGTAGGTTTTTGGCAGAATTTGATAGCTATTTTGGAGAAAAAATTGAGTTTTCAAAACCCCTGATTTTGGCCGATTTTTGCCATTTAGCAAGGCTATAGACTTGCCTTTTTCCGATTTTTGGGGGTAATTTTTCTCCCTAATTTTGGTAAATTTGAAGGAAAATTACGTTATTAACCCCCAGAAGCTATTCAGTAGTTTTTGGCAGAATTTGATAGCTATTTTGGAGAAAAATTGAGTTTTCAAAACCCTGATTTTGGCCGATTTTTTGACATTTAGCAAGGCTATAGACTTGCCTTTTTCCGATTTTTTGGGGATAATTTTTCTCGCAAATTTTGGTAAATTTGAAGGAAAATTATGTTATTAACCCCTAGAAGCTATTCAGTAGGTTTTGGCAGAATTTGATAGCTATTTTTGGAGAAAAATTGAGTTTTCAAAACCCTAGCTATTTTGGCCGATTTTTGCCATTTAGCAAGGCTATAGACTTGCCTTTTTCCGATTTTTGGGGGTAAGGTTTTTTTTCTCCCTAATTTTGGTAAATTTGAAGGAAAATTACGTTATTAACCCCCTAGAAGCTATTCAGTAGGTTTTTGGCAGCATTTGGTAGCTATTTTCGGAGAAAAAATTAAGTTTTCAAAGCCCCTGATTTTCGCCGATTTTTTGCCATTTGGCAAGGCTATAGACTTGCCTTTTTCCGATTTTTGGGGGTAATTTTTTCTCCCTAATTTTGGTAAATTTGAAGGAAAACTACGTTATTAACCCCCTAGAAGCTATTCAGTAGGTTTTTGGCAGAATTTGATAGCTATTTTGGAGAAAAATTGAGTTTTCAAAACCCCATATTGTGGCCGATTTTTTGACATTTAGCAAGGCTATAGACTTATCTTTTTCCGATTTTTTTTGGGGATAATTTTTTCTCTCTGATTTTGGTAAATTTGAAGGAAAATTACGTAATATACCCCCAAGAAGCTATTCAGTAGTTTTTTGGCAGAATTTGATAGCTATTTTGGAGAAAAAATTGAGTTTTCAAAACCCCTGATTTTGGCCGATTTTTTGCCATTTGGCAAGGCTATAGACTTGCCTTTTTCCGATTTTTGGGGGGTAATTTTTTCTCCCTAATTTTGGTAAATTTGAAAGAAAACTATGTTATTAACCCCCTAGAAGCTATTCAGTAGTTTTTTGGCAGAATTTGATAGCTATTTTGGAGAAAAAATTGAGTTTTCAAAACCCCATATTGTGGCCGATTTTTTGACATTTAGCAAGGCTATAGACTTACCTTTTTCCGATTTTTTTGGGGATAATTTTTCTCTCTAATTTTGGTAAATTTGAAGGAAAATTACGTTATATACCCCCAAGAAGCTATTCAGTAGGTTTTTGGCAGCATTTGGTAGCTATTTTAGGAGAAAAAATTAAGTTTTCAAAACCCCTGATTTTGGCCGATTTTTTGCCATTTGGCAAGGCTATAGACTTGCCTTTTTCCCGATTTTTGGGGGGTAATTTTTTCTCCCTAATTTTGGTAAATTTGAAGGAAAACTACGTTATTAGCTATTCAGTAGGTTTTGGCTAGCTATTTTTGGAGAAAAATTATTCAAAACCCCTGATTTTGGCCCATTTTTGCCATTTGGCAGCTATTTGATAGCTAATTTTGGGAGAAAAATTCAGTAGGTTTTTGGCAGTTTTCAAAAGTTTTCCCCTGATTTTGGCCGATTTTTGCCATTTGGCAAGGCTATAGACTTGCCTTTTTCCCGATTTTTGGGGGGTAATTTTTTCTCCCTAATTTTGGTAAATTTGAAGGAAAACTACGTTATTAACCCCCTAGAAGCTATTCAGTAGGTTTTTGGCAGAATTTGATAGCTATTTTGGAGAAAAAATTGAGTTTTCAAAACCCCTGATTTTGGCCGATTTTTGCCATTTAGCAAGGCTATAGACTTGCCTTTTTCCGATTTTTGGGGGTAATTTTTCTCCCTAATTTTGGTAAATTTGAAGGAAAATTACGTTATTAACCCCCAGAAGCTATTCAGTAGTTTTTGGCAGAATTTGATAGCTATTTTTGGAGAAAAATTGAGTTTTCAAAACCCCTGATTTTGGCCGATTTTTGCCATTTAGCAAGGCTATAGACTTGCCTTTTTCCGATTTTTGGGGGTAATTTTTCTCCCTAATTTTGGTAAATTTGAAGGAAAATTACGTTATTATACCCCTAGAAGCTATTCAGTAGGTTTTTGGCAGAATTTGATAGCTATTTTGGAGAAAAATTGAGTTTTCAAAACCCCTGATTTTGGCCGATTTTTGACATTTAGCAAGGCTATAGACTTGCCTTTTTCCGATTTTTGGGGATAATTTTTCTCCCTAATTTTGGTAAATTTGAAGGAAAATTACGTTATATACCCCTAGAAGCTATTCAGTAGGTTTTTGGCAGAATTTGATAGCTATTTTGGAGAAAAATTGAGTTTTCAAAACCCCTGATTTTGGCCGATTTTTGCCATTTAGCAAGGCTATAGACTTGCCTTTTTCCGATTTTTTGGGGTAATTTTTCTCCCTAATTTTGGTAAATTTGAAGGAAAATTACGTTATTAACCCCCAGAAGCTATTCAGTAGGTTTTTGGCAGAATTTGATAGCTATTTTGGAGAAAAATTGAGTTTTCAAAACCCCTGATTTTGGCCGATTTTTGCCATTTAGCAAGGCTATAGACTTGCCTTTTTCCGATTTTTGGGGGTAATTTTTCTCCCTAATTTTGGTAAATTTGAAGGAAAATTACGTTATTAACCCCCCAGAAGCTATTCAGTAGGTTTTTGGCAGAATTTGATAGCTATTTTTGGAGAAAAATTGAGTTTTCAAAACCCTGATTTTGGCCGATTTTTGCCATTTAGCAAGGCTATAGACTTACCTTTTTCCGATTTTTTGGGGATAATTTTTTCTCCCTAATTTTGGTAAATTTGAAGGAAAATTACGTTAAATACCCCTTAGAAGCTATTCAGTAGGTTTTTGGCAGAATTTGATAGCTATTTTTGGAGAAAAAATTCAGTTTTCAAAACCCCTGATTTTGGCCGATTTTTTGCCATTTAGCAAGGCTATAGACTTGCCTTTTTCCGATTTTTGGGGGTAATTTTTTCTCCCTAATTTTGGTAAATTTGAAGGAAAACTACGTTATTAACCCCTAGAAGCTATTCAGTAGGTTTTTGGCAGAATTTGATAGCTATTTTGGAGAAAAAATTGAGTTTTCAAAACCCTGATTTTGGCCGATTTTTGCCATTTAGCAAGGCTATAGACTTGCCTTCTTTCCGATTTGTGGGGGGTAATTTTTCTCCCTAATTTTGGTAAATTTGAAGGAAAATTACGTTATATACCCCCAGAAGCTATTCAGTAGGTTTTGGCAGAATTTGATAGCTATTTTTGGAGAAAAATTGAGTTTTCAAAACCCTGATTTTGGCCGATTTTTGCCATTTAGCAAGGCTATAGACTTGCCTTTTTCCGATTTTTGGGGGTAATTTTTCTCCCTAATTTTGGTAAATTTGAAGGAAAATTACGTTATTAAGCCCCAGAAGCTATTTAGGTTTTTGGCAGAATTTGATAGCTATTTTTGGAGAAAAAATTGAGTTTTCAAAACCCCTGATTTTGGCCGATTTTTTGCCATTTAGCAAGGCTATAGACTTGCCTTTTTTCCGATTTTTGGGGGGTAATTTTTTCTCCCTAATTTTGGTAAATTTGAAGGAAAACTACGTTATTAACCCCCTAGAAGCTATTCAGTAGGTTTTTGGCAGAATTTGATAGCTATTTTGGAGAAAAAATTGAGTTTTCAAAACCCCATATTGTGGCCGATTTTTGACATTTAGCAAGGCTATAGACTTACCTTTTTCCGATTTTTTGGGGATAATTTTTTCTCTCTAATTTTGGTAAATTTGAAGGAAAATTACGTTATATACCCCCAAGAAGCTATTCAGTAGGTTTTTGGCAGAATTTGATAGCTATTTTGGAGAAAAAATTGAGTTTTCAAAATCCCTGATTTTGGCCGATTTTTTGCCATTTGGCAAGGCTATAGACTTGCCTTTTTCCGATTTTTGGGGGGTAATTTTTTCTCCCTAATTTTGGTAAATTTGAAAGAAAACTATGTTTTTAACCCCCTAGAAGCTATTCAGTAGTTTTTGGCAGAATTTGATAGCTATTTTGGAGAAAAATTGAGTTTTCAAAACCCCTGATTTTGGCCGATTTTTGCCATTTAGCAAGGCTATAGACTTGCCTTTTTCCGATTTTTGGGGGTAATTTTTCTCCCTAATTTTGGTAAATTTGAAGGAAAATTACGTTATTAACCCCCAGAAGCTATTCAGTAGGTTTTTGGCAGAATTTGATAGCTATTTTGGAGAAAAATTGAGTTTTCAAAACCCCTGATTTTGGCCGATTTTTGCCATTTAGCAAGGCTATAGACTTGCCTTTTTCCGATTTTTGGGGGTAATTTTTCTCCCTAATTTTGGTAAATTTGAAGGAAAATTACGTTATTTATTACCCCCAGAAGCTATTCAGTAGGTTTTTGGCAGAATTTGATAGCTATTTTGGAGAAAAATTGAGTTTTCAAAACCCCTGATTTTGGCCGATTTTTGACATTTAGCAAGGCTATAGACTTGCCTTTTTCCGATTTTTGGGGATAATTTTTCTCCCTAATTTTGGTAAATTTGAAGGAAAATTACGTTATATACCCCTAGAAGCTATTCAGTAGGTTTTTGGCAGAATTTGATAGCTATTTTTGGAGAAAAAATTGAGTTTTCAAAACCCCTGATTTTGGCCGATTTTTGCCATTTAGCAAGGCTATAGACTTGCCTTTTTCCGATTTTTGGGGGTAATTTTTCTCCCTAATTTTGGTAAATTTGAAGGAAAATTACGTTATATAACCCCTAGAAGCTATTCAGTAGGTTTTGGCAGAATTTGATAGCTATTTTGGAGAAAAATTGAGTTTTCAAAACCCTGATTTTGGCCGATTTTTGCCATTTAGCAAGGCTATAGACTTGCCTTTTTCCGATTTTTGGGGGTAATTTTTCTCCCTAATTTTGGTAAATTTGAAGGAAAATTACGTTATTAACCCCCAGAAGCTATTCAGTAGGTTTTTGGCAGAATTTGATAGCTATTTTGGAGAAAAATTGAGTTTTCAAAACCCCTGATTTTGGCCGATTTTTGCCATTTAGCAAGGCTATAGACTTGCCTTTTTCCGATTTTTGGGGGTAATTTTTTCTCCCTAATTTTGGTAAATTTGAAGGAAAATTACGTTATTAACCCCTAGAAGCTATTCAGTAGGTTTTTGGCAGAATTTGATAGCTATTTTGGAGAAAAAATTGAGTTTTCAAAACCCCTGATTTTGGCCGATTTTTGCCATTTAGCAAGGCTATAGACTTGCCTTTTTCCGATTTTTGGGGGGTAATTTTTTCTCCCTAATTTTGGTAAATTTGAAGGAAAACTACGTTATTAACCCCCTAGAAGCTATTCAGTAGGTTTTTGGCAGAATTTGATAGCTATTTTGGAGAAAAAATTGAGTTTTCAAAACCCCTGATTTTGGCCGATTTTTGCCATTTAGCAAGGCTATAGACTTGCCTTTTTCCGATTTTTGGGGGTAATTTTTCTCCCTAATTTTGGTAAATTTGAAGGAAAATTACGTTATATACCCCTAGAAGCTATTCAGTAGGTTTTTGGCAGAATTTGATAGCTATTTTTGGAGAAAAAATTGAGTTTTCAAAACCCCTGATTTTGGCCGATTTTTTGCCATTTAGCAAGGCTATAGACTTGCCTTTTTCCGATTTTTGGGGGTATTTTTTCTCCCTAATTTTGGTAAATTTGAAGGAAAATTACGTTATATACCCCCAGAAGCTATTCAGTAGGTTTTTGGCAGAATTTGATAGCTATTTTTGGAGAAAAAATTGAGTTTTCAAAACCCCTGATTTTGGCCGATTTTTTGCCATTTAGCAAGGCTATAGACTTGCCTTTTTTCCGATTTTTGGGGGTAATTTTTCTCCCTAATTTTGGTAAATTTGAAGGAAAATTACGTTATTAACCCCCAGAAGCTATTCAGTAAGTTTTTGGCAGAATTTGATAGCTAATTTTGGAGAAAAAATTGAGTTTTCAAAACCCCTAATTTTGGCCGATTTTTTGACATTTAGCAAGGCTATAGACTTGCCTTTTTCCGATTTTTTGGGGATAATTTTTTCTCTCTAATTTTGGTAAATTTGAAGGAAAATTACGTTATATACCCCCAAGAAGCTATTCAGTAGTTTTTTGGCAGAATTTGATAGCTATTTTGGAGAAAAAATTGAGTTTTCAAAACCCCTGATTTTGGCCGATTTTTTGCCATTTGGCAAGGCTATAGACTTGCCTTTTTCCGATTTTTGGGGGTAATTTTTTCTCCCTAATTTTGGTAAATTTGAAGGAAAACTACGTTATTAACCCCTAGAAGCTATTCAGTAGGTTTTTGGCAGAATTTGATAGCTATTTTTGGAGAAAAAATTAAGTTTTCAAAACCCCTGATTTTGGCCGATTTTTTGCCATTTAGCAAGGCTATAGACTTGCCTTTTTCCGATTTTTGGGGGTAATTTTTCTCCCTAATTTTGGTAAATTTGAAGGAAAATTACGTTATTAAGCCCCCAGAAGCTATTCAGTAGGTTTTTGGCAGAATTTGATAGCTATTTTTGGAGAAAAAATTGAGTTTTCAAAACCCCTGATTTTGGCCGATTTTTTGCCATTTAGCAAGGCTATAGACTTGCCTTTTTCCGATTTTTGGGGGTAATTTTTCTCCCTAATTTTGGTAAATTTGAAGGAAAATTACGTTATTAAGCCCCAGAAGCTATTCAGTGAAGGAAAAGGCTATACTTGTTTTAACCTAATTTTGGTAAATTTGAAGGAAAATTACGTTATCAAGCCCCAGAAGCTATTCAGTAGGTTTTTGGCAGAATTTGATAGCTATTTTGGAGAAAAAATTGAGTTTTCAAAACCCCTGATTTTGGCCGATTTTTTGCCATTTAGCAAGGCTATAGACTTGCCTTTTTTCCGATTTTTGGGGGTAATTTTTTCTCCCTAATTTTGGTAAATTTGAAGGAAAATTACGTTATATACCCCCTAGAAGCTATTCAGTAGGTTTTTGGCAGAATTTGATAGCTATTTTTGGAGAAAAAATTAAGTTTTCAAAACCCCTGATTTTGGCCGATTTTTTGACATTTAGCAAGGCTATAGACTTGCCTTTTTCCGATTTTTGGGGATAATTTTTCTCTCTAATTTTGGTAAATTTGAAGGAAAATTACGTTATATACCCCCAAGAAGCTATTCAGTAGGTTTTTGGCAGAATTTGGTAGCTATTTTGGAGAAAAATTGAGTTTTCAAAACCCTGATTTTGGCCGATTTTTGCCATTTAGCAAGGCTATAGACTTGCCTTTTTCCGATTTTTGGGGGTAATTTTTCTCCCTAATTTTGGTAAATTTGAAGGAAAATTACGTTATTAAGCCCCCAGAAGCTATTCAGTAGGTTTTTGGCAGAATTTGATAGCTATTTTTGGAGAAAAAATTGAGTTTTCAAAACCCCTGATTTTGGCCGATTTTTTGCCATTTAGCAAGGCTATAGACTTGCCTTTTTCCGATTTTTGGGGGTAATTTTTTCTCCCTAATTTTGGTAAATTTGAAGGAAAATTACGTTATTAACCCCTAGAAGCTATTCAGTAGGTTTTTGGCAGAATTTGATAGCTATTTTGGAGAAAAAATTGAGTTTTCAAAACCCCTGATTTTGGCCGATTTTTTGCCATTTAGCAAGGCTATAGACTTGCCTTTTTCCGATTTTTGGGGGTAATTTTTTCTCCCTAATTTTGGTAAATTTGAAGGAAAATTACGTTATTAACCCCCAGAAGCTATTCAGTAGGTTTTTGGCAGAATTTGATAGCTATTTTGGAGAAAAAATTGAGTTTTCAAAACCCCTGATTTTGGCCGATTTTTGCCATTTAGCAAGGCTATAGACTTGCCTTTTTCCGATTTTTGGGGGTAATTTTTTCTCCCTAATTTTGGTAAATTTGAAGGAAAATTACGTTATTAAGCCCCCAGAAGCTATTCAGTAGGTTTTTGGCAGAATTTGATAGCTATTTTTGGAGAAAAAATTGAGTTTTCAAAACCCCTGATTTTGGCCGATTTTTTGCCATTTAGCAAGGCTATAGACTTGCCTTTTTCCGATTTTTGGGGATAATTTTTCTCCCTAATTTTGGTAAATTTGAAGGAAAATTACGTTATTATACCCCTAGAAGCTATTCAGTAGGTTTTTGGCAGAATTTGATAGCTATTTTGGAGAAAAATTGAGTTTTCAAAACCCCTGATTTTGGCCGATTTTTGCCATTTAGCAAGGCTATAGACTTGCCTTTTTCCGATTTTTGGGGGTAATTTTTCTCCCTAATTTTGGTAAATTTGAAGGAAAATTACGTTATTATCCCCCCAGAAGCTATTCAGTAGGTTTTTGGCAGAATTTGATAGCTATTTTTGGAGAAAAAATTGAGTTTTCAAAACCCCTGATTTTGGCCGATTTTTTGCCATTTAGCAAGGCTATAGACTTGCCTTTTTCCGATTTTTGGGGGTAATTTTTCTCCCTAATTTTGGTAAATTTGAAGGAAAATTACGTTATTATACCCCTAGAAGCTATTCAGTAGGTTTTTGGCAGAATTTGATAGCTATTTTGGAGAAAAATTGAGTTTTCAAAACCCCTGATTTTGGCCGATTTTTGCCATTTAGCAAGGCTATAGACTTGCCTTTTTCCGATTTTTGGGGGTAATTTTTCTCCCTAATTTTGGTAAATTTGAAGGAAAATTACGTTATTAACCCCCAGAAGCTATTCAGTAGGTTTTTGGCAGAATTTGATAGCTATTTTGGAGAAAAATTGAGTTTTCAAAACCCTGATTTTGGCCGATTTTTGCCATTTAGCAAGGCTATAGACTTGCCTTTTTCCGATTTTTGGGGGTAATTTTTCTCCCTAATTTTGGTAAATTTGAAGGAAAATTACGTTATTAACCCCTAGAAGCTATTCAGTAGGTTTTGGCAGAATTTGATAGCTATTTTTGGAGAAAAATTGAGTTTTCAAAACCCCTGATTTTGGCCGATTTTTGCCATTTAGCAAGGCTATAGACTTGCCTTTTTCCGATTTTTGGGGGTAATTTTTCTCCCTAATTTTGGTAAATTTGAAGGAAAATTACGTTATTAACCCCGTTATAGAAGCTATTCAGTAGGTTTTTGGCAGAATTTGATAGCTATTTTGGAGAAAAATTGAGTTTTCAAAACCCTGATTTTGGCCGATTTTTGCCATTTAGCAAGGCTATAGACTTGCCTTTTTCCGATTTTTGGGGGTAATTTTTCTCCCTAATTTTGGTAAATTTGAAAGAAAATTACGTTATATACCCCCAGAAGCTATTCAGTAGGTTTTTGGCAGAATTTGATAGCTATTTTGGAGAAAAATTGAGTTTTCAAAACCCCTGATTTTGGCCGATTTTTGACATTTAGCAAGGCTATAGACTTGCCTTTTTCCGATTTTTGGGGATAATTTTTCTCCCTAATTTTGGTAAATTTGAAGGAAAATTACGTTATATACCCCTAGAAGCTATTCAGTAGGTTTTTGGCAGAATTTGATAGCTATTTTTGGAGAAAAAATTGAGTTTTCAAAACCCCTGATTTTGGCCGATTTTTGCCATTTAGCAAGGCTATAGACTTGCCTTTTTCCGATTTTTGGGGGTAATTTTTCTCCCTAATTTTGGTAAATTTGAAGGAAAATTACGTTATTAACCCCAGAAGCTATTCAGTAGGTTTTTGGCAGAATTTTAGCTAGCTTTTTGGAGAAAAATTGAGTTTTCAAAACCCCTGATTTTGGCCGATTTTTGCCATTTAGCAAGGCTATAGACTTGCCTTTTTCCGATTTTTGGGGGTAATTTTTCTCCCTAATTTTGGTAAATTTGAAGGAAAATTACGTTATTAACCCCCAGAAGCTATTCAGTAGGTTTTTGGCAGAATTTGATAGCTATTTTGGAGAAAAATTGAGTTTTCAAAACCCTGATTTTGGCCGATTTTTGCCATTTAGCAAGGCTATAGACTTGCCTTTTTCCGATTTTTGGGGGTAATTTTTCTCCCTAATTTTGGTAAATTTGAAGGAAAATTACGTTATTAACCCCCAGAAGCTATTCAGTAGGTTTTTGGCAGAATTTGATAGCTATTTTGGAGAAAAATTGAGTTTTCAAAACCCCTGATTTTGGCCGATTTTTGCCATTTAGCAAGGCTATAGACTTGCCTTTTTCCGATTTTTGGGGGTAATTTTTCTCCCTAATTTTGGTAAATTTGAAGGAAAATTACGTTATTAACCCCCAGAAGCTATTCAGTAGGTTTTTGGCAGAATTTGATAGCTATTTTTGGAGAAAAATTGAGTTTTCAAAACCCTGATTTTGGCCGATTTTTGCCATTTAGCAAGGCTATAGACTTGCCTTTTTCCGATTTTTGGGGATAATTTTTCTCCCTAATTTTGGTAAATTTGAAGGAAAATTACGTTATATACCCCTAGAAGCTATTCAAGAGGTTTTTGGCAGAATTTGATAGCTATTTTGGAGAAAAATTGAGTTTTCAAAACCCCTGATTTTGGCCGATTTTTGCCATTTAGCAAGGCTATAGACTTGCCTTTTTCCGATTTTTGGGGGTAATTTTTCTCCCTAATTTTGGTAAATTTGAAGGAAAATTACGTTATTAACCCCTAGAAGCTATTCAGTAGGTTTTTGCAGAATTTGATAGCTATTTTGGAGAAAAATTGAGTTTTCAAAACCCCTGATTTTGGCCGATTTTTGCCATTTAGCAAGGCTATAGACTTGCCTTTTCTCCGATTTTTGGGGGGTTATTTTTCTCCCAATTTTGGTTAATTTGAAGGAAATTACGTTATTTACCCCCAGAAGCTATTCAGTAGGTTTTGGCAGAATTTGATAGCTATTTTGGAGAAAAATTGAGTTTTCAAAACCCTGATTTTGGCCGATTTTTGCCATTTAGCAAGGCTATAGACTTGCCTTTTTTCCGATTTTTGGGGGGTAATTTTTCTCCCTAATATTGGTAAATTTGAAGGAAAATTACGTTATTAACCCCCCAAAAGCTATTCAGTAGGTTTTGGCAGAATTTGATAGCTATTTTGGAGAAAAATTGAGTTTTCAAAACCCTGATTTTGGCCGATTTTTGCCATTTAGCAAGGCTATAGACTTGCCTTTTTCCGATTTTTGGGGGTAATTTTTCTCCCTAATTTTGGTAAATTTGAAGGAAAATTACGTTATTAACCCCCAGAAGCTATTCAGTAGGTTTTTTGCAGAATTTGATAGCTATTTTTGGAGAAAAAATTGAGTTTTCAAAACCCCTGATTTTGGCCGATTTTTTGCCATTTAGCAAGGCTATAGACTTGCCTTTTTCCGATTTTTGGGGGTAATTTTTCTCCCTAATTTTGGTAAATTTGAAGGAAAATTACGTTATTAAGCCCCAGAAGCTATTCAGTAGGTTTTGGCAGAATTTGATTGCTATTTTGGAGAAAAATTGAGTTTTCAAAACCCTGATTTTGGCCGATTTTTGCCATTTAGCAAGGCTATAGACTTGCCTTTTTCCGATTTTTGGGGATAATTTTTCTCCCTAATTTTGGTAAATTTGAAGGAAAATTACGTTATATACCCCTAGAAGCTATTCAGTAGGTTTTTGGCAGAATTTGATAGCTATTTTTGGAGAAAAATTGAGTTTTCAAAACCCTGATTTTGGCCGATTTTTGCCATTTAGCAAGGCTATAGACTTGCCTTTTTCCGATTTTTGGGGGTAATTTTTCTCCCTAATTTTGGTAAATTTGAAGGAAAATTACGTTATTATACCCCCAGAAGCTATTCAGTAGGTTTTGGCAGAATTTGATAGCTATTTTTGGAGAAAAATTGAGTTTTCAAAACCCTGATTTTGGCCGATTTTTGCCATTTAGCAAGGCTTAGAGAGTGAAAACGTGCTCTACATGTCCGCCATTATCCAAGACCAACCCTCCTCGATAACGAGGCTACATGTATACAATTTAAACAGTAAATAAACAAAACAGTAACATAAGAAATGTCATTTAGCATTATAATATCACCCCTCTTCCTGGGGAGTTCGTTTTTGAAGACACTGTTCTAGAAGTTCTTTCGTCTGGTTCCTCTGTGTCTGTTCTTTTCCACATGCTCGTGGACTGGTTGTTGAAACATTATTTCTGGTTCTTTGTTTGTTTCGATGTGGCTTTGGTCGTCTGTTTGTTGTGTGTCTGACTCTTCATTCGCTGGAGTTGCCAGTTCATCAACTTTACCACTCTCCTTTTATTTTTTCGGCTTGGGATATCCACAGGTTTATAATGAGTTGGAGGAGACGATTTGGTATCCTGGGACATATTGCAATGTGTAGGTTGCATCGAGGGCATTGGTTCCAGGAATAGCTTGATTTGGGACAGGTGGCGAAATATTGGTTGTCGACGGCGTTTGGGGTCGCTTGCTAGTAGTGTATATTTGGCCCTTGAACATCGATGACGGTATATGGTGTTGGTTCATATAGAGATTGAAATTTCGTTTTCCCACGTAATCGCTTTACCAGAACTTCGTTTCCTTGGATTATTTCCGGATACTGTCTCCATCGAGATGCATTTATTTTGTTGTTAGTATTGGCCTTTTGATCTCTGTCCAGCTTCCTTGCATTTTCAACATCATGATTTGTGATTGGGGCATCGTTTATTGATAGATGAGACCTGTAGCCGCCTCGAAGGAGCATATCACCTGGAGCAAGACCAGTCGACCT
The DNA here is from genome assembly GCA_014526335.1 of Chrysaora quinquecirrha. Lineage (NCBI taxonomy): Eukaryota > Metazoa > Cnidaria > Scyphozoa > Semaeostomeae > Pelagiidae > Chrysaora > Chrysaora quinquecirrha. The sequence continues at coordinate 32,444 of JACTAT010000212.1, forward strand.
ATGTGGTGTCGAGCGGTAGTCAACCAGGAGATCTTGAACTGCTTGTTTCACCGGTTTATTTGTACCCAATGCGATCTTCACAGCTTTGCCAAGGGTTTCATGAAGCATTCGGCTTCGTTTCCTTGTGGGTGATAAGGATACGAATGTTTTACTGCGATATTTCTTTGCTCTGAGAATTCCCGGAATTCTTTGCTGTTGAAGGTGGTCCATTGTCTGATTTGTGCTCTTTTGGGTTCCCGTAGGTGTCATATATAGATGCAAGTTCTGGAAGCACATGTTTTGCGCTTGTTGATTGAACAACTTTAGCATCTGGGAATCGGGAAAGATTGCAGCGACTGACCAGTATGTGAGAGCTGTCAGGCAGTGGACCAAAAGGTCAAGAGACCGACTCCACGGATGTTTTGGGACCGGAGTTGTTGAGAGGGTATTTTGACTGGGCTTTTGTATGGATTTGACATTCGTGACAGGTTTCTAAACGTGTTCTTACAGCATCATCTAGTCCTGGAAACCAGAAGTGGGCTCTGATTCTACGTTTCACTGCACTCTGTCCAGAGTGTGATCCAGTATGAGCTATTGTAATAATTTCATCATATAGTGAGGAGGTAATAAAATTTGCTCACCTCTGTACATAATGTCATCTGTTCCTATGCAAAGTTCTGGGAAGACTTTTGCAAATTGCTTCAGAGTTGGATCATACTTTGGTGCTTGGCCAAGGGCAATAAAATGACGCAGACGTTCGAGTTTGCTGTCTGCTCTTTGTGCTTGCTGAATGTGTTCTTTGGAGATGGTTGAGATGATCGGTTGATGAAGGAGGAAAAGGAGCTTCTGGTGTTCCTTCGCTTCTTCTGTAGTCTGGGCTGGTAGCTTTTCAATTGGGATTGCATGACGGCTTAAGTAGTCAGCAGGGTTGTCCTTGCCCTTTTGCCAGATTAGTTTGTGATTGATGTCTTGGTGTCTCAGGAGTATACGCTCAATCCTTGAGGGGAGTTTCCGTTTTGAGTTCCATAGTGAGACAAGTGGTTGGTGATCGGTAACAATTATGGCTGCTGGACCACCGATGAGAAGGTGCCGAAACTGTCGTAGTCCAAAATCCACAGCTGTTGCCTCTAGGTCAATCTGTGAGTACTTCTTTTCGGCTTCTGTTGTTGTGCGAGATGCGACAGCTACCGCTTTAGTAGTATCGATAGATGGCCCTTGTGTAAGGATTCCCGAAAGACCTGTAATATGTGCATCCACAAAGATATAGGTAGGCAGAGTGGTGTCAAAATGGCGTAGGAGAGTGTCCTCTCTAAAAGACATCTTAACATTCTGGAACTCTTGTTCATGTTCTTTCGACCATTCAAATATTGAGCCATCTTTTGTAAGATTCCGGAGGTTTGCTGTAGCTGCAGCAAGGTCTGGAATGAACTGCCCGTTTGATCTTATCATACAAAGAAATGATTTCACCTCATCTTTGTTCATTGGTCGATCAGCCTGTTGCACTGAATGAACTTTATCGGGGTCAGGGGTGATTCCATCTTTTGTAACTCTGAATCCCCAGAAAGGTATTTCAGATGCAGCAATAATACATTTTTTTGGGCTGACTGTTAGACCGGCTTTTGGAGAGCATCTAGTACATTTGTCAGTGTTTCTTTGTGGCTTTGCTGGCTGACTGTGGCAATGACTATGTCATCCTGAATAATTGCCGCATTCGGGATATCAGCTAGTAGAGGACGGAGCCGTCTATTCAATTCACCAGAGGCTGGTAGTGTTCCCATTGTGAGCCTTTTATAGCGCATGAGTTTGTCGCCTGCCCTGAAAACAGTGAGTGGACGTGACTCCAGGGAAAGTTCCAACTGATGGAAAGCGGTTTTGAGGTCAAGTTTGCTGAACACAGATTTACTATTGAACATTGGCATGATATCCTCAACGCGTGGAATAGGCAGATGAGGGTTCTGCAGTGCTTTGTTCAGGTTTCGTAAATCCACAGTGATTCGTATGCTGCCATCAGGTTTAGGAACCAGGACAGGGTTGGAGAGGCAAGTTACAGGACCAAAATGTTGCTCTATGACATCATCATTTTCCATTGTGTTGATTATTTTGTCAAATTCCCCTTGTAGGTGGAATGGTATTTGACGGGGTGGCTGAATGCTGGGTTTTGCATCTGGTTGCAGATGTAGCGTGACTGGATCAGCTTTGAGTTTACCAAGGCCATCGAAGACATCTGAGTAGTTGTCCAAGATAGGTACTATATCCGATGGGACTTGTTTTTTTAGAATCTCAAATTCATTATTTTGTAGAGTGATTGAGTGAACATTACTCTGTTGGTTGTGAAAGGATATGATTCCTAGTTCCTCAGCTAATTTGCAGGAGAGTAGATTGCAGGGGTTGCCTTGCAGATCTTTGTTATCAACAACAACCCAAGTTGCCTTTTTAGTTGTATTGTTCCAAGTGGTATCCATTGTTATTTGGCCTTTTGGGATAATAACTTTGCTGCCATATGGTTGAAGTGTTACAGAAGTTTTGAAAATTCTTCTAATGTTTGAAGGTACCTTGCTTTCAAGAAGGATGTTTACTTCTGCTCCTGTGTCAATCAGCACATCAGTTTTAGAGTTACCAAGGATAATCTGTGCACGTCGTGGAGACTCAGTCACAGTGTTGATTTGTTGTGGACTAGCTGTGTTCCGTGCTGTGACAGCTGATATAGCCTTTTTTGAGGACAAGCAAACAGCTGAAAAATGTCCTTTTTTTCCACAAAGATTGCAGAAACCATGTTTTGCTGCACAGTTAGTCCCTCTTTCACAATTGTTCTTACCACAACCTGCACAGCATAGGATCTTGTTAGGACTTGGTTGAAATTTTTGGGATTCCTTGTTAGGACTTGGTTGAAATTTTGGGATTCTGCCTGTGTTTGCTTTCTTTGAGCTTTCTGGGAATATTTTCCCCCTTGTTTTCCAATTTTATTGATTGAAGCATTGTTAAGAGTTTCATTTTCAACATTATTGATGGTAAAATGAGGGGCTGGGGTATCATTGTCAATGACTTTTGTTGCTTCCTCAGTTGCTTCCATTTTCCTTGCTTGTTTAATTAGGGTTGGCAAATCATATTCTTTTTCAAGAGCCTGCTCACGAAGATTTTGCATATTGGTGCCAATGATGATTTGATCTCTGATGAGAGAGTCATGAATCTTATTTTCTCTGTACATGACTGATTTATGCATTTGAATGAGCATTTATTAGCATGAAGTTGCACTCTGTTCATAAAGGTATCAATATTTTCACTGGGATCTTGCTTTAATTGATGAAACTTGTAATGCAATAGAACTTGGTTTTGGGTTGGTTTATATCTGTGCTCAAGTTTCTCTATCATTTCATCAAAACTAGCAGATTTAAGTGCCCTAATTTCTTGATTATATTCTGCCTTTAAATCTGTTTTAATTCGCTCACCTTGAAAAACACACATTCTAAACACCTTTGATTTGTGTTCTTGTCTCTCTGCGTCTGTGGCATCGTCTTTGAGTTCATTGAGACAGGCGACATCATACCACATTTCCCAAGATTCGATGAAATTTTGAAATGCTTGAAGAAGATTTCCATCGTGATCCGTTGGATCAAAAATTGGTGTTCCGGTTATCTTAGCCAGTGGATTCATTGTTTCGGGTGAAATCCGCTGCTCGTCGCCAGTTATTGTATTCTAAAAGGATGTTTCAACCATAGAGAGTGAAAACGTGCTCTACATGTCCGCCATTATCCAAGAAAGGCTATAGACTTGCCTTTTTTCCGATTTTTGGGGGGTAATTTTTTCCCCCTTATTTTGGTAAATTTGAAGGAAAATAACGTTATTAAGCCCCCAGAAGCTATTCAGTAGGTTTTTGGCAGAATTTGATTGCTATTTTTGGAGAAAAAATTGAGTTTTCAAAACCCTGATTTTGGCCGATTTTTTGCCATTTAGCAAGGCTATAGACTTGCCTTTTTTCCGATTTTTGGGGGGTAATTTTTTCTCCCTTATTTTGGTAAATTTGAAGGAAAATTACGTTATTAAGCCCCCAGAAGCTATTCAGTAGGTAATTTTTTCTCCCTAACTTTGGTAAATTTGAAGGAAAATTACGTTATCAAGCCCCCAGAAGCTATTCAGTAGGTTTTTGGCAGAATTTGATAGCTATTTTTGGAGAAAAAATTGAGTTTTCAAAACCCCTGATTTTGGCCGATTTTTTGACATTTAGCAAGGCTATAGACTTGCCTTTTTTCTAATTTTTTGGGAATAATTTTTTCACCCTAATTTTGGTAAATTTTAAGGAAAATTACGTTATATACCCCCTAGAAGCTATTCAAGAGGTTTCTGGCAGAATTTCATAGCTGTTTTTGGAGAAAAAATTGAGTTTTCAAAACCCCTGATTTTGGCCGATTTTTTGCCATTTAGCAAGGCTATAGACTTGCCTTTTTCCGATTTTTGGGGGGTAATTTTTTCTCCCTAATTTTGGTAAATTTGAAGGAAAATTACGTTATTAAGCCCCCAGAAGCTATTCAGTAGGTTTTTTGCAGAATTTGATAGCTATTTTTGGAGAAAAATTGAGTTTTCAAAACCCCTGATTTTGGCCGATTTTTTGCCATTTAGCAAGGCTATAGACTTGCCTTTTTTCCGATTTTTGGGGGGTAATTTTTTCTCCTTAATTTTGGTAAATTTGAAGGAAAATTACGTTATTAAGCCCCCAGAAGCTATTCAGTAGGTTTTTTGCAGAATTTGATAGCTATTTTTGGAGAAAAAATTGAGTTTTCAAAATCCCTGATTTTGGCCGATTTTTTGCCATTTAGCAAGGCTATAGACTTGCCTTTTTTCCGATTTTTGGGGGGTAATTTTTTCTCCCTTATTTTGGTAAATTTGAAGGAAAATAACGTTATTAAGCCTCCAGAAGCTATTCAGTAGGTTTTTGGCAGAATTTGATTGCTATTTTTGGAGAAAAAATTGAGTTTTCAAAACCCCTGATTTTGGCCGATTTTTTGCCATTTAGCAAGGCTATAGACTTGCCTTTTTTCCGATTTTTGGGGGATAATTTTTTCACCCTAATTTTGGTAAATTTTAAGGAAAATTACGTTGTATACCCCCTAGAAGCTATTCAAGAGGTTGTTGGCGGAATTTGCTAGCTATTTTTGGAGAAAAAATTGAGTTTTCAAAACCCCTGATTTTGGCCGATTTTTTGCCATTTAGCAAGGCTATAGACTTGCCTTTTTTCCGATTTTTGGGGGGTAATTTTTTCTCCCTAATTTTGGTAAATTTGAAGGAAAATTACGTTATTAAGCCCCCAGAAGCTATTCAGTAGGTTTTTTGCAGATTTTGATAGCTATTTTTGGAGAAAAAATTGAGTTTTCAAAACCCCCGATTTTGGCCGATTTTTTGCCATTTAGCAAGGCTATAGACTTGCCTTTTCTCCGATTTTTGGGGGGTTATTTTTTCTCCCCAATTTTGGTTAATTTGAAGGGAAATTACGTAATTTACCCCCCAGAAGCTATTCAGTAGGTTTTTGGCAGAATTTGATTGCTATTTTTGGAGAAAAAATTGAGTTTTCAAAACCCCTGATTTTGGCCGATTTTTTGACATTTAGCAAGGCTATAGACTTGCCTTTTTTCTAATTTTTTGGGGATAATTTTTTCTCCCTAATTTTGGTAAATTTGAAGGAAAATTACGTTGTATACCCCCTAGAAGCTATTCAAGAGGTTGTTGGCAGAATTTGCTAGCTATTTTTGGAGAAAAAATTGAGTTTTCAAAACCCCTGATTTTGGCCGATTTTTTGCCATTTAGCAAGGCTATAGACTTGCCTTTTTTCCGATTTTTGGGGGGTAATTTTTTCTCCCTTATTTTGGTAAATTTGAAGGAAAATAACGTTATTAAGCCCCCAGAAGCTATTCAGTAGGTTTTTTGCAGAATTTGATAGCTATTTTTGGAGAAAAAAATCAGTTTTCCAAACCCCTGATTTTGGCCGATTTTTTGACATTTAGCAAGGCTATAGACTTGCCTTTTTTCTAATTTTTGGGATAATTTTTCCCCCCTAATTTTGGTAAATTTGAATGAAAATTACGTTATATACCCCTTAGAAGCTATTCAGTAGGTTTTTGGCAGAATTTGATAGCTATTTTTGGAGAAAAAATCAAAACCCCTTACTTTGGCCGATTTTTTGCCATTTAGCAATGCTATAGACTTGCCTTTTTTCCGATTTTTGGGGGGTAATTTCTTCTCGCTAATTTTGGTAAATTTGAAGGAAAATTACGTTATTAAGCCCCCAGAAGCTATTCAGTAGGTTTTTGGCAGATTTTGATAGCTATTTTTGGAGAAAAAATTCAGTTTTCAAAACCCCTGATTTTGGCCGATTTTTTGACATTTAGCAAGGCTATAGACTTGCCTTTTTTCTAATTTTTGGGATAATTTTTCTCCCTAATTTTGGTAAATTTGAAGGAAAATTACGTTATATACCCCTTAGAAGCTATTCAGTAGGTTTT
>JACTAT010000212.1:39413-52476 GCA_014526335.1 Chrysaora quinquecirrha
CAATAAACTGTCAAAAACATAAAATGTCCAAATATCCACGAGTGGACTTTACATGAATAAAAGCATCCCATATATTGCAGGAAGCCCTGACAGAATTGTAAGCTGTGATTGCTGTGGAAAGTTTTGTTTGGAAGTCAAGTGCCCAAGCTCCATTAATCATACCTCTCCAATGGATCCCAACATAAAGCTACCATATTTAAAACAAGAGAATGGCAAAGTGAGTTTAAACCCAACTCATTCATATTATACATAATGCCAAGTGCAAATGGCTTCCTCTGGAATTAATCAGGCATATTTCTTTGTATGGACAGCTCATGGTAGTTTTATGGAAAAGGTTGAATTTAATAATGACTTCTGGGTGCACTTGGAAATTTATTTAGAGGACTTCTACAAGAACTACTATATTCCTTTCTTGAATTTGCATTAAACATATTCTTAAACTCTTAAACAGATATGTCTTAAAGAACTTTTTATACAACTTAACTTTTGTTATACAAGGATTTATATAAAAGGGAAATTAAACTAACTTGTCTTTTTGTCTTTGATCAAAAGTGATTGCATATTGCGAAATGCAGCACATGTTCTAATTATGTCATCAATTATGGGTAGTAGTGTAAGTGGAATAGTGTTCTTCAACATCTTAAACTCCTTTATCCTATTAATTGCACGTTCAACATGAATCTGTAGGTTGGCAACATCCTTAGTTTTCTTGCACTCACCAGGTGTCATTTGATCCTTTGCCCGAGCACCTGGTGGAATACTCAAGATGCAATAATAGTGAAGCAAGTCTTCTTTAATTTGAAAGCCTCTATCTGCCATGACAACATCTCCAAATTCAAGATGGTTATAAAAATTACTGTCATGACAAATAAAGCGATCTGATGTTCTTCCTCCATAGCAGTCGGAAACAAACATAATGAATCCACTTGGTGATATAGCTAGAAGAAACTTGACAGTGTTATGTTTCTTGTAATCAGACCAAGTGCCTGCTTGAATATCCAAACATTTTGGGCGAGTAATGTTAACTTCAGTGCAATCAATTATGCACCTTGTTTTGTAATGTTTCTCTTGAAACATTGATGGTAAGTTGGTAAAACAGTCTCTTTTTGAAGCCAAGTGATCAATGCATCACCAAGAACCGTACTCAGAAGTTTAACCCAAGTACAATATATGCTTGAGCATGTCCCAACAGATATGTCAAATCGATCCGCCAAATCTTCAGTGAACAATCCTAAGCGAAAACGCATCAGTACAAGGAGAAGTTGGTCCTTTGGGGTTATCTTCTGTGGCTTCCTCTTTCTGCTCCTTGTTGAAACCACTTTCTTTGCCTGTTTGGAACCCTCCAGAAATTAAGATTGGCAACAAATGGCTTCAGCAGTTCAAACACAACACCAAATATTGCAATTGTTTGAACTCCAGTGTAAAATTTCATTTTTGCATCTGTTTTGATAGTGTCTATTGAGAAATACTGCAACTTTGGTTTTACTTTTGTTGCTTGAGTTATCACAGGTGCTGTGGTCATATTTGTTAGGGTCTCATTCAGTTCAGTTTTTTCAAGCTTTAAAGTTTCAATTTGTTCCACAAGAGATTCTATCTCTCTCTTTACCACAGCATTCTTTACAAGGTTCCTTTTCGGGAATCACAATCGGCATAACAGCAAGAGGAGCTATATTTTCTTGATTCTCAGCGAGCTGATTTGTGCTTTTCTTTGGAGCCAGTTCAAATTTTTTAAGTTCTCTCCTGGGTTTCTTAGCTGGTTTATCATAGCCAAGCTTCAGCACTGGATTTGGATTTTCAAGTGTTGGTCTGCAGTCAACAAAATGTTCAGAGTAAACAACATCGCTTGATCCAGGAGTCCATGGGGTGTTCTTCTTGGTGGTTCTGTTGATCAGTCTTATCCATTCACTTCTCTTGTCTGAATTGAGTTTTATGCTTGGGAATGTGTACAGGGTAAATGGCTGTGGACAAGGGCAGTCTCCGTGCAGCATACCAGCATGCTCGAGGCAGGCTTGTTTTTCCATTTATTAATCCTGTATTTTGACTGTTTGCAGTTAAAAACAGCACAATTTCCATTCACCATTTTGATCTTGATCGTGCTAAATTATTTAGGCCAAACAGAAACAATGCTTTACTTTAGGCCAAGAACAGAAACGAATGATACTCACAGCCTATTGCTATTTGTGTGGCCTACCAGAGCCCAGTACTTGCAAGAGCTTTTAAGAAAGCTGTTCCTAAGATAATAGACCACACAGCGATGCAGATAATTCCAAGAAATAGCAAAATATCGGAGAGATAACAGATCGACGTCAGCATTGACAGTGAAAAGAAGGGAAGAATCAAGTCGCGCAAAATCTTTTACACCCAAATTCTCTTCCCAGACCCCGACGCGTTGCGCGGTCGTGTTATGTTGAAAAGGTGTATTGACAACACGTTCAACAAAGGCATGAAACTCCTCTTAGAATCGAGAGAAATCATTAACAAAGAGATTCTTGTGAAGGTTCTTGAGAGTCTTCACTGTACACAGACAGCTGATGGCACTAAATCTCGTCTTCCTTGGGGAATAAATGCTCTCAGCAAATCTTTCAATTTGAAATTTTATTACAAGGGTGTGTTTCAAGAGATCCATAAGTTTCTTCAAGATTGTGAACTTGCCGTCTCAATGTATTTTTGAGAATGACTCAAGCTTCTCCTCCAAAGCCCATCTGTTCTTTCCATCCACACAAACGCCTCCAGTATGATCTTATTGATCTTGCTCCAAAAAAAAAGGGAATTCATGAGAAATAATCAGTGGGGCTTTCGTTACATTTTGTCAATCAAGTGTTGTTTCAGCAAATTTTGTTGACTATTTCCATTGCAACGGAAGAAAGCTTCACATGTATACAATGTAGTCAAGTTTCTGTTTGATGTCGAGGATCCTCCTCAAATTCTTCAATCCGACAACAGCAAAAAAATTTGTAAATAAACTTATCAAGCAGTTAAGTAAGAATTACGGTTTTCGCGTGGTTAGAGGCAAGCCTTATACTCCACAGCACCAAGGGCAAGTGGAACATCTTAACCAGACTGTTAAGGGCTATCTTCGAAGGCTTCTTCAAAACTGCTCTTCAGAGGAGCAATGTAAAACATGGCCTCTGCTACTCCCCAGAATAGCAGATAAGATAAACAAGTCCTATCACTCCACCATCGACGATATCCCTTTTCAGGTATACAGAAACCGAGAAGCAAGTTCCCTGAACTTCACTGTTGTTCCTGATGACAGCACCTTTCATCTCGATACTGAGGGAGAATTGACAGGAGTGGCAGTTGATGACTGTGATATTGAGGTTGACGATGAAGTTGATGTTTTAAGCGATGCTTCTTCTGTTGATTGCTCTGAATCATGCTCTGTTGAAGACATCATGCAATCTTGCCTTGGAACATCTCTCTCCAAATTTTTGCCAATACTTTGGCCAATGATTTGACATCTGAGAGTCTTGAGGGTATCAACGATCCTCAAGAAGACGACTCTCAAGTTGAGCATGAAGAAGATTTCAGCACTGTCAAATTCTCTTCTTCTCTTTTCCGCAATATATTCTCTAAACATGTGTTGCAGCTCCGCATTCTTGAGTCAACAGAGTTGACTATTCATAGAAACATTGAGCGAAGCATAAAGCATTCTCCAGGCGATAAATTTAGTGTTGGAGATTCTGTTCTTATCAGAAATCCCACCTTTAAAATTTCCTTCAGTGTTAAAAGAACCCAAGATCATTTTGCGCCCACTAATGTTGTTGCTAAAGTGCTTGAGACATTACCTGAGAACATGTATCGCTTGTAACTACTTGATGGGCAGACTACATACAAGAATAATTTTTTCGAAGAGGAAATGGCTTTGCATAAAACAGCAGAAGACAATGATAGCCTCTCTCCTGAAGCATCTGCTTCATTGCGAAGCAAAAAACAACTTCTTGATGCTATTTGTGTTTTTGGTTTGCAAACAAGGTGTACCATGTACAGGGACAAGCTTAAAAGAAGCAAAACTGAACAAAAGAGTACTAATAAGCTGTTTGGTAAATATTTTCAGACTCTTGACTACGGTGTTTTATCTGTTCTTTATGGAGAAGCTGATCCTGCTAAGCAACATCATCTTCATGACCTTTTATCAGGGGCATGGATGATTTGAAAACGCTTGGCTTCTCGAATTTTCTCTACAGCTCCGTGGAATGGGAAAGGAAACGAAGAGTCTGGTTGAGCGATATTCTTTGGAATATCTCAATATAGATACCAGCCATAATTGTGTCAACTGTTTTACAGACCCACAGTGCTTTTATGCTTCCTGCCAGCAAATGGCACTCTATTTTGCTTAAAGATGTGGGGTGAAACAGAAATTGCCATCTGCAAAATCCACCACGCACAAGTCAAAAAAAGATAAAAGAAAACGCTCTACTAAACATAAGAGTAGTAGCTCTCCCCCTTTAAAATGCAGAAATGAGAAAACAAGCTTGAACACAGGAAACAAAGAAAAGTCTGCAGCTGAGTCCAGCTTTGTAATATTGGAATCAAATGTAAATCCGAATTCAACAGATGCAGACCATGTCCATTTAAAAAAGCTGTTTGCTAATGGCATTAAAAAGTGTTCCTTTCACTTGACGAACGAAGAGGATGCAGAAACAAGAATTGCGCTTCAGCTTTTCAGGCTGAAGCCGATATCTAGCAGCCAGGAACTTGAAAGCTGGTCATCTTCAACCATGAAAAATCTTAAATATTTTCTTGATGTTGCATTCATGCCATATCCTTCCTCTCTGAAGGAGAAAATTTTCATCAAAACTTTCATGCACGGAAATTCACCAATGCATGTCCAAATGCAAGGCAGTACCACATTATGTGGAATGTGTGCCCTTAACAACACAATTCTATCTTCCATCGAGCCTGAGACAAGGAATCGAATTGCTGATGCATGCTGGATTCAACAGGCCTCTTTACAAAACATCAACAATGATCTGGAAAATTTTAGATGACTTGCAGGTGATTACAACATTGATGTTGTGCTGAATGCAGCCAATCATGCTGGGTATGAATATGCCCAGATAAATACGCATTTGCATTCTTTTTTTACAAATGCAGATCCCTCTTCTCTTGGAAACGAGCCTGAGGTCATGTATCAGGCCCTTTTACGATTTTTAGATGTAAAGCAAAGTGAAAGGTTGATGCTGATCAATGTTCAAAGCCATTATATCACAATGGTATTTCCTGAGAAAGGCTGCATTATTCTTGACAGTATCGAAGGTGTTTTGGAGTACAGCAGTGTTAATTGTCTGGTTTACTTGTTGCAGCTGACGTATAGTCAAGGCTTTGGAACTTACAAATTTAAAGTCCGACTTTAATGTTCTTATTGCTGAGGACGAAAACGAAATGACGGCCAGGAAGTGTCAGATTTGTTTCCTCACATTAATGCACACGAACTAAGGACACTGAAGGGTAATTCACTGGTCAATGACAGTATAATTCATGCTGTAGGCCAAGCAAATAACACCCAGTGTCCATCAGCATATGTAGTAGATCCACTTGTAACCTACGAGCTCATAAAGAACCCTTTCTACTCATAATCAAAGAAAGGTTTCCAAAAATTTCTGCCTCCTTCCTGAATAGAATTTTATTTCCCGCAAATGTTGATTAGTATTGGTGGGTTTTCTTAGTTGATTTCAGTTCATCAACATTCTCCATTGGTGATTCTTTGGGCCTTAACCATGAGTCTGAAGTTAAGAATCTCAAGAAGGCTTTGTTTAACAACAACTACACTGTTGCTCTTACCTTGACTGAAAAAGTTCTTCCTTTCAATGGACAAGATGAATCAACTCTATGTGGTCTTTTTGCCATTTGCTTGTTGATTTCTTTTGCAAATTATACAGCAGCAGACTTCACTATTTTCGACATGGATGATGTAAGAGAGATGTTGGCCAGGCACATTGTCAGTGGAACTCACGCAGACCTATCAAGTCCAAGTCTGTGGAGAGGTAATGTTTAACAAATATAATATCTATAAGATCTATATTATCTATATTTGAAAGTGAAATACAATTCAAGGGAATAAATGATTTTCATTCATTTTGCTTGAGATTTGAAGATCACATAGGTTGCTGTTGGAAATGCGAAATTTCATCCCACAATAAATTTGTATTCGTCCTTTAATGAAATTTTGAATCTTAGGCTATTACTCCCAGTATCCCAATGAAGCCAAACCCTTTACGAAGATGAGAGATGAGATGAGATGTGACGCGATGAAAGTCACCTGACGACCAGCTTCTTGTGGGATGAGATCGGTTCCTTGCTTAAGGGAAGAGGTGATGGAAGCAAGACAAGAGGTCGCCAGCTGAAGCAACATAGTAAAGATAGATAGAAAAACTAAGAAAAAAACATAACAGAAAGAACAAATTTGCCCATTCTGATAAAGGCAAGAGTTCGCTGTCCCTTACCACATAGCTATCGATGCTCCCATCTAAAGACTTAATTGAATTGGGATCATCATCCACTTATCCAGAAAAATTTTGAATTTCTTTTCCAGAAAATGTAAGTGACAATAGCCTGATGGATTATTTAAAAAAATTCAACCAAGAGCAAATACAAATTGATGCAAGTTCCTTTCTACTTTGTCTAATTAGAAAGTCTATATTTCCTTGACATGAAAAGACTACTTTTCAAACTAGACAATCGGGTAAACTTATTTCCCATTCAAGTCTATTCAACTTTATCCTTTTTAGGAAGAAACTCTTAGAATGCTTTATGGTCAAGACATAATCCTCCTTGGTTTGAACTCAGATGTAAGAAGGTATCTATTTGAAAAATTAAAGAACAAGAGTAATAAATTTATCATTGGCCACCACTTTGCAATAGTTTCAAAAGATCAACTCAACAATTTTCTTGCTTGGAGAGCCTCAAAAAATTCGAAAGTTGGTGCATTTCTTACAATAGAAGATCTTACGCCACTTATGAGGAGATTTCTTTGGGATCAATGTCAAGGTATCTGGGACCCTATACATTATCAAGGAGAAAGCTAGATACTAATGTCAACGATGGAATATGAACGATTTTCACAATGGTCTCTGGTGACTAGAGCAAGACTTATACATGATACATAATAAATAGAAATTATGAAAACAAATAAATACGTCATATATAACAGAATATAATGGAAAAATTGGGAAATCAATAAAGCTATAAACAAGAAACATTAAAACCTACCTCCAATCTTGTTGGAATCCTGTTGCTGAATTTTACCATCATTCCCTTGTCTTTATCGTTGCTGCTGAAGAAGAACTGTTGCTGAATATTACCATCATTCCCTTGTCTTTATCGTTGCTGCTGAAGAAGAACTGTTGCTTAATTCTACCATCATCCCTTGTCTTTATCGTTGCTGCTGAAGAAGAACTGTTGCTGAATTCTACCATCATCCCTTGTCTTTATCGTTGCTGCTGAAGAAGAACTGTTGCTGAATTTTACCATCATCCCTTGTCTTTATCGATGCTGCTGAAAAAGAACTGTTGCTGAATTTTATCATCATCCCTTGTCTTTATCGTTGCTGCTGAAGAAGAACTGTTGCTGAATTCTACCATCATTCCCTTGTCTTTATCGTTGCTGCTGAAGAAGAACTGTTGCTGAATTCTACCATCATTCCCTTGACTTTATCTTTGCTGCTGAAGAAGAACATTACTCTTCAATAGACAATGTTATCACTGGATGCTGTTGTCATTGTATTATATCTTTATCTTTGGATATTACTCTTCAATTTCCATTGCTACAACTGAATGCTGCTGTCATTGCATTATATCTTCATCTTTGGATATTACTCTTCAATCGACAATGTTATCACTGGATGCTGCTGTCATTGCATTATATCTTTATCTTTGGATATTACTCTTCAATCGACAATGTTATCACTGGATGCTGCTTCATTGCATTATATCTTTATCTTTGGATATTACTCTTCGATCGACAATGTTATCACTGGATGCTGCTGTCATTGCATTATATCTTTATCTTTGGATATTACTCCTCAATCGACAATGTTATCACTGGATGCTGCTGTCATTGTAATATATCCTAATCCTAAGCAGTGGGATATTTGCATCAATGCCAATATGAAGTTAACCAACATATTTTGACAAAGCGACCCAGAATTACTCTTTCTTCTCAACGAAGTAAGGAAGGGGGTACCTTGACTGCCGCAACACAAGAAGTCTTGCAAAAGTCCTCCAACAAACCTTGCCCGTTTATGAAAAGATAGATAAGATACCTGTTACCCCGCAACGAATATTGCCCGTTTATTAAAGGATGAAAACAAAGCCTTTACCCCCAATAAACATTGCCCGTTTATCAAAAGATAGATAAGATACCCGTTACCCCTGAACGAATATTGCCCGTTTATTAAAGGATGAAAACAAAGCCTTTACCCCCAACAAACATTGCCCGTTTATCAAAAGATAGATAAGATACCCATTACCCCTGAACGAATATTGCCTGTTGATTAAAGGATGAAAACAAAGGCTTTACCCCCAACAAACATTGCCCGATACAAAAGATAGATAAGATACCCATTACCCCTGAACGAATATTGCCCGTTTATCAAAGGATGAAAACAAAGCCTTTACCCCAAACAAACATTCTCCGGTTATTAAAAGATAGATAAGACACCCGTTACCCCTCAACGGATATTGTCCGTTTATTAAAAGATAAATAAGACACCAACTACCCCTCAAGGGATATTGTCCGTTTATTGAAGGATGGAAACAAAGCTTTTACCCAAACAAATATTGCCCGTTTATTAAAAGATGGAAAGAATACCCCTTGCCCCTCAATGCATATTGTCCGTTTAAAAGAATGAGAGCAAAGCCTTTACCCTTAACAAACATTGTCCGTTTATTGAATCTTGGAAAAGGCTGTAGGTTGTAGGTTGTAGGCTGGTGAAATAGCATAGCTACAGAGCTGTAGGCTGTTGGTTGTAGGCTGGCAAAAAAACATAGCTACATAGCTATGCTGTGGTTGTGTGGTTGTTGGCTGTAGGTTGTAGGTCGTAGGTTCGCAAAATAACATGAGGTACATACATATGCTGTAGGCTGTAGGTCGTAGGTTGGCAAAATAACATAAGTACATACATGCTGTGGCTTGTAGGCTGCAGGTTGGCAAAATAACAGAGCTACACAGGTATGCTGTAGCTTGTAGGTTGTTGCTTCTAGGTTGGCAAAATAGCATAGCTACAGAGCTGTAGGTTGTTGGTTGTAGGCTGGCAAAAAAACATAGCTACAGAGCTATGCTGTGGTTGTAGGCTGTAGGTTGTAGGTCGTAGGTTGGTAAAATAACATAGGGACATAGCTATGCTGTGGTTGTAGGCTGTAGGTTGTAGGCTGTAGGTCGTAGGTTCGCAAAATAATATAGGTACATACATATGCTGTAGGCTGTAGGTCGTAGGTTGGCAAAATAACATAGCTACATAGCTATGCTGTGGTTGTAGGCTGTAGGTTGTAGGCTGTAGGTCGTAGGTTCGCAAAATAATATAGGTACATACACATGCTGTAGGCTGTAGGTCGTAGGTTGGCAAAATAACATAGCTACATAGCTATGCTGTGGTTGTAGGCTGTAGGTTGTAGGCTCGTAAAATAACATAGGTACATAGCTATGCTGTGGTTGTAGGCTGTAGGTTGTATGTCGTAGGTTGATCAATAACATAGCTACAAAGCAATACTGTGTGTTCTAGGTGGAGGGTCCTAGCATGGCGGACAAATATAACTATGACCCTATGCTGTAAGTTCAAGGTTGTACGTTGCCATAATTAGGGCTGCCAACCTTCTGTAGGCCGCAAATGCTAATCATGTGGCATCTCATTTTGATTCTTGTGCTGAAGTGTTTCTGACAAACATCACAAGAAAATCGAATTCTCTTCTTCAATGAAGTTGGTTGGAAACTTGCTTCTTGACTACTTCTCTTCATGATTAATTTCTAACTGAACTGATTTCGCTTTACGCTTTTATTTTATAGATTGATCGAACGCTACGTTCAAATTATTACGCCATCATAATTAACCAATCAGATTGTAGGATTTCTCGTTTCTAGAATCTCTGGAACATTCTGGAAACTTCTAGATTGCAAAGGTTGTTAAATCGGAAACAAGGCTAGTGGTTTCAGACAAGGATTGTAAGAACTCTTGAAAACGAGGTTGGAGAAACCACCAGGTTAGATTAAACCAACAGCGTGATCTGATGATGTTACAGGAGTTGGAGGAGTCTTGAGGTTGGAGAAACCATCGCGCTAGATTAACCGTCACACCATTGCGCTACCTGATGACATCACTGATGACGTCACTGGAGTATGACCACCGTCACTAGTCTTTAGCCACCGACTTGCGTCCTACTTGTGTGGCAGCGGCCATGCTTGGCCATGCAGTCCGATTCAGCACTTGGCCATGCCGTCCCTACCCAAAGCAGTGGAGACTGTCTCTTACTTGCAAGCCTGCTGGAGCTAATGCCTTTAGTAATCTTGCATTTGCTCAGTCTTTGCATGAGCAAAGCAATCACGGTGAAGAATAAAAACAAATTGGGTCTGGGCAGAGGTATAAGTGCTCTTAGCGTTCCTAGATCTGTTCCGACCTGCTGCTGTGCTTGGTTTTGGAGTATGTCTTAGCAAGAACAGGACGCTTAAGGTGCTTATACATCTGGCTTTGCCGTACGGTACAGTGACAAGAAAACTATGGAGGTATTCTAGAATCTGATAAGGCCTGATGCCATGCTTGGCTTAGGCGACCTGTCCAGCAACAATACGACTATAAAATGTCATAAATGTTGCCAATCTTGGCTTTGAAAGACCTTGCAGCGACAATGCAACTATTGAGCTATTCCTACATCTGCTAAGGCCTGATTATTTTAAATGTTAGTATTATTTCAAGGCCATTGCTGCAAGTGACTTCTTTGGAATCTGACCAAGTTAATGCAGCGACTTCTTTTCATGTAGGATAGCTATGAATTATTTGGTCTTTAACAGAGAAAGGTTCTTAAAAGATGCTTGAAAACGATACTTTTTGCTGAAATGAATTGAGCAATAATGTAAGCAAGAAATTACATAAATTCATAAAAACTTTTTTATAAGTCACGTGAATCAGTATCACCCAAGACCCCTTGGCTTGTGAAAAATACATTTGGTATGTAGCATTTCAGAAACATTGACACACGATGCTTGAAAACGATACCTTTTGCTGAAATAAATTTTAAATTGCATTTTCTATATTTTTTGAAATTTTCGATTCATTCTTGTACTGCATAAAAAACATTACCCCCGGAATCCTCCTGCCATTAGACTGAATAACTAAAAGACATGTATATTTGAACCCCAATTTTCTTTTAAGCTATTTCCAATGACGTTTGCTATCAATTTGCGCAGAAATATTTAAGTTTGGCCGATATCATTTCGTATCAGGATGGGGGTGATGACGTCATCATATGCAGGTCTGTAACTTGGCCCAGCGCACGCCCTGAATTTGGGTCTCATCGATTTTTGGCTACCAACATACACATCTATTGCTATGCGAAGTTTAAAAAATGTTTGGCAAAGTGCACGATTGGTGCAGTAACAGAACCCACTTTATCTGATAAAATCAAATAAACAGTTTTGCATTTTGGCTGAAACTACTATCAAAAAGAGGAAAAACCTGATAACTAACTGTGACAAAGGGCAAAGAAGAATTACAGAAGGAACTAGAAGGAACTACAAACAAAGTATAGATTATTCAATGACATGCGAACAACGCAAAAACACAAGCATCATAACATGTATCTTTTTAAAAACTGACATGTTTTGAAAAACAGTGAATTCAATTCCAAAATAACTGATGTGTTAGTGTCCATTCTTTGTTGTTCTTTCGCAGCTTTCATTTTGAGCACAATATGATAAAATGCAAGATATTCTATCTACAACAAAATATAAAGGAATATTGAAGGCAATGAATACCTCATTCCAATGGTATATTGTGAATGACAGCAACATTGCTGAAATTATAAACAAATAACCTAAAGTTTTTGATGGATTGGGTAAACTCCAAGGTGATCAACTTATTCTAAGCATCGATGAAAGTCAACTGCTAAAAATGCAAGCTCAGCCGCGCATTCCGTATCGCATGGGTCAGAAAGTCAACAAAGCCTTAAAACAATTGGTAAAAGAGGACATTATTGAACGGGTGCCCGATGATAAAGGTAGATGAATGCCTAAAAAGGATAGTGCAGTCAGAATTTGCGTCGATATGTGTGTTGCTAACACTGCCATTAATAGAATACGCCATCCAATACCTATTGTTGATGATGTGAGCTTTGCACTCAATGAAGCTGAGTTTTTCTCAAAACTGGACTTAAGTCAGGCTTATCATCAACTTTAACTGAGTGAAGAAAGTTGGTACATCACCACTTTTTCAACTGATGTCGGTTTATTTCATTACAAACGTTTTAATTATGGCACCAATAATTCTGCTGAAATTTTCCAGTATACTGATGATATTGTTATTTATGGTACTCCATGTCAAGAACATGATATAAATTAAAACAAATGTCTTGAAAGGTTGAAGATTAAAGGTCTTACTTTGAACAAAAGTGAATGCAAGTTTCTCGGTGAAACTTTGGAATTTCTTGGTCAAATCTTTTCAACTAAATGCAGTAATTCCAAAAATGCTCATGATGTCCGTAGTCTACCTGGTATGGCGAATTATAGCAGTAAATACATTTCTGATTTGGCTACAATTACAGCACTTCTTCGAGAATTAACCAAGAAAAATATTGCTTTTGCATGGGATAAGAAAAAACAAGCTGCGCTTAATAAACTCACAGCAGCTTTGTCCTCAGATAAAGATATAGAATCGCTTGTTTTAGCTGATGCCAGTCCAGTGGAGCTATCAGCTATTTTATCCCAGAAGTCAAAGGCACAAGGAAATGAAAGAGTTGTTGCATATGCAAGCAGATCTTTAACTGACACAGAGACGAAATATTCGCAAACTAAAAAAGAAACACTGGCTATTATATGGTCAGTAGAGGATTTTCATCTTGATTTTCTTCTTTCACGC
>JACTAT010000213.1:0-33129 GCA_014526335.1 Chrysaora quinquecirrha
CTGTAAACGTTGCACAAATGTCACGTTTTCGATAAAAAATAGTCATAAGACTCGTGTAATACAAGGATGAACGACTGAACAGAAGAGCGAAAACAAAATACAAAGTATTAATAGTGAAAACATGAAACAGAACTTTCTTAAGTTTCAAGAATCCAGTATTGAACTTTCTTGAGTTTTTAAGACTTTGAGCACCACTTTCTTATAAACCACTTTCTTATTAAAAAAGAAAACGTGTACTTAGACAGTAATATTGTCAGTGAATGTTGGGAGTGGTATAAGGTCTATGTCAAAATGCCACATGCTTCTTTAATTCTTTGTTCGTTTGCTTTGTACATTAGGTCTGGATGGCCTTAGCTACTTTCATATTCAGCCAGCATTCTAAGGGCTGTTGCAAAGACCAGCCTCTGCTTGTTCTTACTTTATTCTTAAAATCTGTGCAAAATCCAGACTCGTGTTTTCCTTAAATTGCTCTTATAAAAAACAAAGGGACAATTCACCTCTCGAGCTTTGTACACTCCTTACAAGGACGAAATTCTTTTATTTATGAGAAAATCCTTGAAAAATGTAGTTCTTCTCTTGGAATTCTTTTGCGTTCTTGAGTGGAGTGAATCTAGTTCCTCTTAAAACTACGAGAGCTCCTCGTGGAAATTTCTCGATAGATCATCACTCAGTATTTGGTTGTTGTTGTTGAAAGGGGTTGCTGTTGTTGTTTGAAAAGAGCAGGACTTGGCTGAAACGAATTTAAAAACCGTCTTTTATCTGTTGAAGGTCAAATCATTCTTAAATCTATTTCAGCTGTTTCGTTTCAGCAAACTTAAGCACCCGAATCTTCTTTATGACATTTTCAAGATCTGTTGAGAAATGGAGAGGGGGGACATCGTTCTTTAGATAAAGGGAAGGAATTCCTTGTGACATTGATTAAAATGAAAACAAATAATGAGGCTTGCGGTACTTCGAGATAAGAAAAGTGGTCCTTGACGATTGGAAAAGAAACAACGTTCCCATTGCCATGATAAGCTAACACTGAGCATGACGTAAGATGTCCTTCTTTAATGCCTTTTAGCAGAGAAGAAGTCGCAAAAAGGACTGATGCTTTGTCTTCCACGGAAGAATCTGACACACGTTCTGAAATCCTCTCGTTGAAAGTCTTGTTGTTGTTGCTTAGGCAAATTTGTTAATTTCATTTCTCCTATAAAGCTTTCGTGCCCCTTTTTTATCGCATCTGGTAGATACACTATTTCAAATTCCACGAAAATTTGTGTGGGAGAAGGACTCCAAAGGACTGCTCAAGGATTGGGGGGTGGTCTTGTAAAATAGTCCGGTCATGCACGACCTGGAAGGCCATGGAAATCCGGATGAATCTGCTACTTAGGCCCCGGCCGAACGATCCCACATTATTTGTGAAACATTTAAGATTTGCTTGTCACCCCATGTAATGTCTGTGCAGTACGGTGGGGATGTGCAGTACGGTGGCGGATGTTCAGTACGGTGGGGGATACCATGATTGCCGTGGGGAGGCATCTTGCAGTACGGTGGGGATGTTCAGTACGGTGGGGGATACCATGATTGCCGTGGCGGATGTTCAGTACGGTGGGGGATACCATGATGACTGTGGGGATACCATGATTGCCGTGGGGAGGCATCATGATTGCCGTGGCGGATATTCAGTACGGTGGGGGATACCATGATGACTGTGGGGATACCATGATTGCCGTGGGAGGCATCTTGGAGTACGGTGGGGATGTTCAGTACGGTGGGGGATACCATGATTGCCGTGGCGGATATTCAGTACGGTGGGGGATACCATGATGCCTGTGGGGGATACCATGATAGCCGTGGGAGGCATCATGATTGCCGTGGCGGATATTCAGTACGGTGGGGGATATCTCTGAGTACGGTGGGGATGTTCAGTACGGTGGGGTAAAATATGATCTCATCAACTAAATCATGGTAAATCAGAGACGGGGGCTAAATAATTCTGCTTCAGTAACAATCGTCGAGCCTCTCTCCATTTCAAGCGATACTCCACTCAAACTGCTAGCCTTACTTGGTGCATTGAGCAAGTATTGCTTGAGTTAGCGGTCCATTTGTTACACAATTAGAATGATACTCAAAACCCAAAAATATTGCTGAAACTCTGGACAATTCATTTTAACTTGAATGATAAAGTTTAACGAGCGACATCAACATTTATGAAAATGTCTCTGTTTTCGTAGGAGGTTTCATTTAGTACTGTATTTAGTTGAAATCTGGTAAGATGAATATTACAAGTATTTGCAACTTATAAACGCATCCCACAATGTAAAGCTCTTCAAAGAAGACAAATTGTGTGATTGTTATTGGAGCCACAATTGGAGAGGTTACGTTACACTTCAAACAACGTCTTTCGTAAGCCTCAAGGTACAAGATCTTGTTTCGTTTAAGTTTTCAAAAGCTTGCCAGCAAATACTTGTTAAAATTGCATTTGCCACAGCAAAATTATGCATGAAATGCTGTTCTTTTAAACAGTGAAAACATCTTTTTTCACATATTCGCCTTTATTCCATGAGATCCGTTTAGTATAAAGAAACACTAACAAACTATGGAAAAGAAATTTTTAAATTTTGATATTTTCGTCAATCTGCAAAGTAGCTCTTTAGCACTTTGGTAATGAAAAAAAATGAAACAAGAAAGTTTGAGTATTGAAATCAACCAAAATTTGCGAAACGAAGTACTTGTATCCCATTTGTATCCCATTGAGCTTTGAGAAGCTAAGAATATCGCTTGAAATGGAGAGAGTTTCGACGATTGTTACTGAAGCAGAATTATTTAGCCCCCGTCTCTGATTTACCATGATTTAGTTGATGAGATCATATTTTACCCCACCGTACTGAACATCCCCACCGTACTCAGAGATATCCCCCACCGTACTGAATATCCGCCACGGCAATCATGATGCCTCCCACGGCTATCATGGTATCCCCCACAGGCATCATGGTATCCCCCACCGTACTGAATATCCGCCACGGCAATCATGGTATCCCCACCGTACTGAACATCCCCACCGTACTCCAAGATGCCTCCCACGGCAATCATGGTATCCCCACAGTCATCATGGTATCCCCCACCGTACTGAATATCCGCCACGGCAATCATGATGCCTCCCACGGCAATCATGGTATCCCCCACAGTCATCATGGTATCCCCCACCGTACTGAACATCCGCCACGGCAATCATGGTATCCCCACCGTACTGAACATCCCCACCGTACTGCAAGATGCCTCCCACGGCAATCATGGTATCCCCACCGTACTGAACATCCGCCACCGTACTGCACATCCCCACCGTACTGCACAGACATTACATGGGGTGATGCGACTAGCCATACTAATCTCTATTGCTTTGCTGTATTTCTATAGTACTGGAGTTTTCGGTATGTTATTTCGACATTTTGTATTTAGACATTTGACTCGTTTTTGCACATATTTATGAGACAATTGGGGGGGGGTGCGTCTGAATCAAAGTGGTTCCGAAAGAAAGCCCATAAGCATGTCCCTGAGTCCTTGATGTTTACTAGCAGATTACAGACTAAGTTTGCTGAGTTACTGAATTGTAGTTTAGGCCAGTTCTTTGTAAGATGAGCAGACGACTTTGTAGACTTTGTCCGACGTTTGTCAGACGTTTGTCAGGTCTGTGTCCGACGGCTTTCAAGGCCTCCTTTACTCAGAATGTTTACCAGACTGAGAGCTTGTAGTTTGTTAATACGATTTCTACAACTTCTTCCTTTCTGTAAACAATTATTTGCCGGACCTCTCTGCCTACGTCTACTGTCAATCTCGCTTTATAAGCCACCCTATAATTTACCTCGCCACTTCTCCCATCTTTCCACCCTCGGGCCTCGCCAGCATCATTAACTCCTCTCTAACGATATATCGGGCTCCCTTTGAACTGCTCTAAAGTTATTTTTCACGTAGGTGCACAATGGCGGACCTCCTCTACGCTGCTATCGATAGTAGCGTCATTAGCGTCATTAGCGATTTGAGTTTTTGACCAACAATGTTTGATCGCTTAGCCAGGTTCCAATCCTGCTTTATGCTTGTCAAGCAAAGTTTTGTGACGTGGCCAAACATTCAAACATTGCTTGATGGCCAAATATTAAATGTTTGACAAACACTGCTTGATCATTCGGCCAGGGTCACACTATGGGCTTTAACGGTGATGAGAATTTTGATGGGTCTCTACTCTTTGATCTTCTAAATTTCCAAATTTTACATTATGGTCTCTGTGACGCAGTGGTTAGCATGCTGGACTCACAACCAAAATGTTGTGGGTTCGAGCCACGGTCGTTCCACTTGTGTTGCAGAGATAACAACCTTGGGCAAGTTGTTAACACAAAATGTGCCTCTCTCCACCCAGGTGTATAAATGGGTACCTGGTCGGTAGTTATGAGCGCCGTGTGTGGCTGCACCCTGTTATATGCTAATGCATCCAGACCAGGAGTAAAGTGTAAAGTCGACTGAGTAGCCCTAGGCTAGTAGTAGACTCAAAAACGACAACTTTTTACTTTTATTATCTTTCAGGCCCTAAGAGAAAATAACGATCTGGATGAGGATGCTTGGAGGCGGCTGAAAGCGATGGAACAAACAAGAGAAATATCGGCTCTGAAAAATCACATTGAAAAACTTGAAGGCCAACTGAAAGACTCAAAACAGGAGAATGAAATAGAAAACAAAAACACAAAGAAGGGTATTGTGAATGACAATAAAGCCGAACAGAAGGCGGCAAATGATGGTAACCCCCTGGGACACACAAGGCCTAGTGGTTTTCGCGTTGGTGAAGTTGATGAAGACGGAGGCAAAATGTTGAGGAGTATTGTCGATAATATAAGGAAACCGAGAAGAAAATTGTCTGATTCTGCTACAGAGAAGTTTGTGTATCTTGATTTGGAAGCCGAGGATTTGGAATCGCATGATGGCAATCGAAGTCAGGACCCAGTTGATGGCGGGAACAGCGGAGGAAATCCAAAAAGGAGGACAATTTCACGACGGTTTTTCAAAAGGAGAAGCGGGGATATTTGTGATATCAAAGAAGTCGAACATAGTGAAAAGTCTGTCAAGGATGTTGATAAAAGCAAGGACAATGTAGAATTAGCAGTTCACGGTGAAAATAAGGAAAGTCTGGAGCGTGATTTCAGTGTCAAAAGTTCAGAGCGAGAGCACGCTATTGACGATGATAGGAAAGAGGACTCAGATACAATAGACGGTATTGTTGTTGTCGAGGTGAATACTGAGGATATTAGTGCTAAAGATGATAGGACTGGGTCATCTAAAAATGATGGTGAAGGTTTTGTCGATCCAGATCCAAGAGATGGGCCTAAAGGCAGAAGAGAAGGCGTTTACCATAAAGAAGGCAGTAAAGAGTCGGCAACTGGGGACGATGGAGTTTGTGAGCTACGAAATGAAAATGAGGTTTCAGAAGATGATAGGGTACTACAAGGAGATTTTCATACAGGAGAATATGAGGCTCCCGATGAAACTAGAGTACAAAGCGGTGACCAGACGGAAAATGGTTGCTCAGCGGAAAATAGACTTCAGGGTGATTGCGATACAGAGGAGAAAGGTGTTTGTGTGCAAAGCAGGCAACGTAGAGTTTTTTGTACAGAAGATAGCAGAAGCGAGGTTTCAGAGAACAATAAACTGCAAGGGAATCACTATGCTGATGAGACGAACAGGTCTTCTGAAAGTAGACTAGAAGAGAAAGGCGGTGACTTTGGGGAGGAAAATGGGGTTTTAGGCCCGGAGAAAAATACGACAGTTGTTGAAGACGGTGCTGATTCGAACTTGAATGAGGGGATGATGGCTAGGATTGAAGCTGAAAACGAAGAATTGAAGAAGAAGATAGCTACGTTGGAAGAAGATATTTGGCTTGCAAATGAAGATAAAGTCAATATGCAGGCGATGCTTGAGAGGCAAAAAGACAAGGCTATCAGGAATCTGGCGTTTCGATTTGAAGATATTAATAAAAGGACTCTATCTGAGTTTAAGGGGATTTTTGAACGCAAATTGAGTGAAGTGAACGAAGAGAAATTAGCTTTGCAGAAGAAACTAGAGAAAGCTGAGGAAATCAGGAAAGATTTTGATGAGAATTGTTTCAAAGAAAACAAATATTTACAGAAAAGAAAATAGCAGAATTGGAAGATCAGAATGCTATCTTGAAGCAAAGATGTCGGAAGCTGAGTGCCACTTTAGGCCAACTCAAAAAACAAGCCGACGTCGAAAGAAATAGTCGGGAGAAATCGGATGCCACAACTCAGACCGATTTTGACTGCGAGAAAGACTTTTCGTTCAGCTTGACGATTCGTTACAGTCCTCGCTTAGAAATATCCATGATGATGTGAAGAATATTGCGAATTCAGTTGGCGCATTATCGGAAGATATTCGGAGTTTTTCACCGAGAGATTTTTCGGAAAAGCACGAAGATTCGCTTCCTGACAGTCCTCGGTCTGATGCTTTAGCAGCAGGCAGCGCTGCATCAGTCTATCAGTCGCCATCTCCGAGTAGCAAATATGATTATGATGATGAAAGTTTTCGGTTGAATTCGCCGAATCCTCAAAGCGACTCGTTTTGCGAAAGCTATGATTCGGCTTCTCCGAAAACTGAGATCCAAGAACAATTACAGTCCATTTCCGAAGACATGGGTTTACAGAATGAGAGTCAAGAAATATTTGAAGACGCCACACACGATTCTGACGGAGAGACGCTTGATTTCGCCGATGGTATTGAGTATTTGAGCAAGGGCGAAGATAAGAAAATTAGCAATGAAAATGCTGGCGATGATAAATCTGTCAATCCAGCTAGTGACGACGCAGATTCGGGAGTTTTCGGTAGCGAGTTTTCTCACATCAGTGATAACGAAATAGAATCGCAACTGCACAGAATCGAGAATAAATACCGTAAAATTACTGAGCAGATGGAGAACTACGAAAACTCGAGAATTCGGGATGTATTTACGGAAAATCGTTCGTCGGAGATTTTGCCGATGATTACCGAAACGCAAGAAGACAGTCGAAAGACAAAGAGACTTGACCTCGATCCTGAAATACAGAAACTCGTCGATGAAGTAAATTTAAAATATAATGCGTATTTCTATGCTAGTAAGGCCTAATTTTTTGGAAAGAGCTCCTGGTTTTGGAGAGTTCTTGTGTTTGAAATAGTTCATGATGAATGGCAGAAGTTTTGTTTGAAAGATGTCATGTTTTTGATAAAGCTTGTGTTCTCGAAAGGGCTTCTGTTAATAAAAGAATTCTTGTTCTGAAAAAGGAATCCTCGTTCATCTTTAGGGAAGAGTGCATGATGTTCCGAAAAGTGCTGAGCCTGCTTGCAGCCTCTAACTCTTCTTTCGTAAAGGGCAGAAACAAGCAAATTTCAAGTGTTCTACTCTTTACGAAAGAAGAGTTAGTGACTGCACGTAGGCTAATAAGGGCCTTGCTTTTAGACAAATTCTGTTTTTTTTGTACAGAACCCAATTTGGGCTCTTTGTGATATTTTGTAACATTTTGCAAAGTTGTAAACGCTGTTCTGTTAGAATTCATTATACTCCCTTCTGTTGCTATGAATGTTGTTCTCTTTGAGTTAGACGCTTTTGTCTTGAAATAGCTGGCTGTAACAGAGCCATGGAATTGTCGCTAAGTCCGGTTTTATGCCCTGTTTTGCGTTAGGCCTGTTTGGAGTTAAGCCTTGGAGCACCTTTTTAACCCCGGATAACGTATGTGCAGTACAGTGGTGGTTGTGCAGTACAGCGGAGGGATATCATCCCACCGCTGTACTGAACATCCACCGCTGTACTCATGGTGTCCCTCCGCTGTACTGATAATATCCCTCCGCTGTATAAGTATAAGTATAAGTATAATAATAATTATTTACTGTTAGTGCTACGATAGTGATACTTCACTAATTCATACTAACATTGAGCAACCTCAGAGATTGCATTGGCTATGACTTATTGCAATATGAGCAAGCGCATTTATTGTTTAGAAACCAATTTTTCGTAAAACTTTTAAACTGTTTTATATTTTGGGCTGATTTAGTTTCAGCAGGAAGGGCGTTCCAGATTTTTGGTCCCTGGAAACATAAAGAATTTATACCGTAAGCGGTTGTTCTAACTTTTGGTATTTGTAGAGGGTTCGTTCTGCGGAGATCGTGGTCTACTCGCTTTGGTATAAAATAATCCCTCATAAATACAGGATTAAGATTATTTAAAGTCTTGTAGATTTCTAATGCTAGAAGCCTGATCGATTGAATATGGATGGTAGTTTCATTGCATTTTGTAAGCAAGATTTCATACGAGGAAGTATAGTCTGAGTATGCTAAGCGTAAAGCTCTTTCATTTATTTTTCAAGTTTATCTTGGCAACTCTTGTTACATAGCATCCATATCAATGGGCAATAGTTAAAATGACATAGTATGAAAGAATTAATGATTATCTTTTTCTTTATCACCCATGTATTTCGCAATACGTTTGAGTGAGTTGAGCTGTTTAGCTGCTTTCTTGCAGATTTTGTCAATATGAGAATCAAACTTTAAGTTTTCATCCAATTCAACTCCAAGGAGTGTAACAGTACTGTCTACTTTTATGCTAAAATTAGGATCAATTTCAAATTCATCTATATTTCTATCTTTATTACCAATAGTAATTGCCTGAAATTTAGATGGATTTGCAGTCATTCATTTTCTTTAAACCATTTAATGCAATTTTCGGTGTTTGATTTTATTAGATTTAATAATTCGCCAGTACTATTAGCAGTTATAGATATTGTATTATCATCCGCAAAATTACACAGAGAGCCCTCAGTAAGGTTGTAAAAAATATCATTAATAAAAGCATTGAAAAGAAGTGGTCCTAAAATCGATCCTTGTGGGACTCCTTGTCCTAGTTTACCCCAAGAACTATATCTTCCTTTAACTTTTACTTTCTGTTCTCTGTCAGATAGATAGTTTTGTATAAGCAATAGAGATCCTTGATCCACTCCATAAGCGTGTAGTTTTGCAAGAAGAAGGTTTTTTGGGAGGCAGTCGAAGGCTTTAGATAAGTCCATGAGGACTGCACCTATATGCTTATTTTTTTCAAGTCCTGATTTCCAGTCTTCTATTAATCTGAAGAGAGCATGTTGTGAAGAAAAATGTTTTCTGTAAGCACATAGATATTTTGAAAACTTATCTTCGAAGAAAGGAGAGAGTTGACGCTCGATAGCTTTTTCGAACACTTTAGAGAAGGTTGTTAGTAAACTGATAGGTCTATAGTTCTCTTTATTAAAAGGATCTTTTTTCTTATATACCGGTGTAACTACGGCTTTTTTCAAGGATTTAGGAAAGGTTCCTTGTAGGATACATTTGTTTAGAATATCGAGTAATGGCTGTAGAATGATATTAACGGAGATTTTTAGAAATTTAGCATTTACCATATCGTGCCCAGTTGCTTTTTTATGGTCAAGTTTGTTAATTATGTGCCTCAGTGCCTCTCTTGGCACTGGTGTAATTTTTAAGGTTTTATTATCAGGCAAACAAGTTTTGATTTTTCTAATACTCGGATGGTTCTGAAAGTTTCTTACAATATCTGATATTGATAGATGATCACTGTCTCCCTCTTTCCCATTTGGTTTGTTTATTTTACCAATACTTGCGAAATGTTTATTCATAATTTCAGCTACTGATTGAGGGTCACTAACAAGACAGTCATTCTCAGAGATAGTAATTTCAGAATCGTTGTGACCTTTACTAAAGAAATATGGTTTTAATTTTTTCCAGAACGTTTTTGAGTCTAGCGTACCATTTTGGCAAATTTTTGTGAAATAATCAGATTTCAAACGTTGTCTAAGATTTGCACAATGATTACGCTGCTTTTTATATTTTTCAAAGTTCTCGTTTGTCCTGCATTTATTATAAGCATTTTTCAGCTTGGTTCTTAACATGATTGCTTTTCGATGAATTTTAGTAAGAGGTTTGTTGTTTGCTCGTACTACTCTAGATTTAAGGGGAGCATGTTTATTAACAATGCCAATAAAGATTTCTTGAAAGTAGTCGAGAGCTTCACTACTGTACTGCACAACCACTGCTGTACTGCACATGCGTTATCCGGGGTGTTTTTTGAAGGGGCCTGTTGTGGCTTAGGCCCCGTTTTAGGCCATATTTCAGAGCGAGATAAGAATAAACAAAACAATCATTTTTGTGTTCGAAGAACTTCGAACACATTGGTGTGGGGTGGATGTCACTCACTCACTCACACACTCACACACTCGCACACTCACTCACTCACACACTCACCAACTAACCAACGCTTGAACAATGGAAAACGTGTAACAATAGGGCCATTGTCAAGAATGCCATTAGGGCCATTGTCTCGGTCATTTATGCGCAATTTGCGGTTAGTTATTCACAATTCGGCC
Organism: Chrysaora quinquecirrha; assembly: GCA_014526335.1. Lineage (NCBI taxonomy): Eukaryota > Metazoa > Cnidaria > Scyphozoa > Semaeostomeae > Pelagiidae > Chrysaora > Chrysaora quinquecirrha. The sequence goes on from JACTAT010000213.1 coordinate 10,422, forward strand.
TGCAAGCACTTTTGTCAATCTGGGGTCATGTGACAACTGACTCATCCTTGTTTACTAAATGGAACTGGAAAATTGCCACCTTGCTTTGGTATTTTATAAGAATTATTATTTTCATTTTAAAACTAGCGAAAAAGCAATTGTTTTGCCAGCGTGTACGTTTAAATTCCGATTCAGATTAAAATGGCCTAAATCTTAGAAGACCTATCTACTGTAAATCAAAATATCGGATATTTCATCCTTTGTATGCTGCACAGCCTTGATTTCTCCATCCAGCTCGATAAAGATCCTCACACCATTTCTTATGTTTTGCATTTAAATCTGCAAAATGAGGCATCACTGCAGGATCAAAAGCTGGTATGTAGCCTTGGTATGTCTGCATTGCACACCTGCAAGGCTTGCTGGGATCCCACGAAGTCCTCCAATCAGCATCCCACGAGTTTCCAACTTTCCTTCCATCCGGGAACCTGAATTTTCGGCTCCCGCCATTGAACTCCTTGCACGATAGCGTTTTCTCTGATCCAATGATATGTCTCACTCCGAAGTATTTGCAGAACCATCTGAACGCCTTGATTCGTCTACTTTCACCTGCTCCTCCGGGCTCTCTCATGTCCTCACCTCCGCATTCGTTGTTGATGACAAGAGAAGTAGGCCCAAAAACGCCTCCAGCATAGTCATTGTCGGGAGAAACCCAGTTTCCTTGAAGAAACAGAAACCTTAACTAGAAATTTTTCGTTATATTGTTTTTCTTTGATGGAGAGCTATATAGAACCTTTTTACTCTTAGCTGTCTAATTGCTGGTTGTGGAACAGGCGAGGGGGGTGGAACAGCATTCAGGATCTAGGATCTATGCGGAGGGCCACAATAAACGGGGGTTGGGTCGGAATTTGTTTGATAAACTTTGAGGGGACATTTGTCATCAAAAATCTGTACTTCAGAACATTGACCTCTGGTAATGTTGATTTGGGTGCCTTGTCACAAAAGGCTGTTTAAAACAGACAATTTTCCATGAAGTTATGACCTGTTCCCCACCCCATAAGCTTTAGCCCAAGGCACTAGTGCTTCTCGTGCCCATGCAGAGTTTGAACACACAAAAACTACCTAGGCCAAAGAACTATCCACTACCTCCTGCCATCTTTCCACGCTATACCGTGTCTCAATAAACCAGAAGTTCTGCAGGGGGTTAAAGCTGTGATTTTGCATATTCTTTGAACAGACTTACCGATAACGATATCATGCATTGCAGGTTTCGGGCTTTGTGGAGTCATGTAAAACCACATGGAAGCAAGGACGCTGAGCGGTGGATCTGTTTTCGTCATAACGAGGTTGGGGTTGGCGAGGATATCAATGGGTTTGCCATTGTGTGTTATTCCCTCGTAGTTCAACCATCGATTGAATAAGCCGTAATTGTAGTTGTAGGAAATCTGAATAGCACCACGACCAAAGTAGCAACCTGTGTTAATAAGAATATTTTATTGGTTGAATATGAATAATGGCTGGTACCGAGGGGCATTTCACTCTGCAAAAAGGCGTACGAGACTTCCATTAAAACAAAAGGACTTTCAAGAGACTTCCGAGAAAACAATAGGACTTCCAGCAAAGGTGTACGAGACTTTCAAGGAGTGAATTGCCCCTCGGCTGGTACGTATTGCTATATTGAGCCGTTGCCAAGTTCAAAAGTCTATGGTGAGAAAAATACTACATATGGCAGCCGAAATTAAATAGCTATGAAGAGAGAAGAGTTCGATTCATATTTTTGAGTCTTTAGTGAAGATTGGTTCTTTAGTTTCGTTGGATAAAATAAAAGAAACGCTTAGAACAGTGGGGAAATGATTGAAAAGCATCCCGAGGGTACAACAATTAATTAAGTTCTGTTAGAGGGTCCCATTGAGACGGGGTCTAGTTAGTATTCTCTGGTGTAGCTGCTTACATGTTCTTCCCTGCCGATAAAGCCTGAAGTTGCTAAACATGTACACTCGAACCTCTGATAGCGGCCAACTCCGATAGGCCGACCTCCCTATTACGGCCACTAAATTTCATTCTCAAACGCTTTCCCATAGTATTGTTAAACCTCCGAGTAGCGGTCCCTCTCAATAACGGCCACTTGACCTTGGATCTCTAAGTGGGCGCTATTCGGGGCTTGACTGTATGTGTTTCCAGCCCTTGTTTCGTATTGAAAAGTTGCTCATTCAACATGTGTATAAACTGATTTTACAAACCTCTCACGTGACTGCCAGATGAGCCTTCTGCACAAGGATAGAACCATTTAGTATTTGAGCCTTGGTCACAGTATCGGGCGGCAGGAATGCAGTATTCCCCATCTTTTGGATCAAGTCCTTTATTTTTGACAAACGGAGAGTACGGTCCGCCTTCAAACCAGTTGAAAAACCCTCCTCTATAGAAACAATCATGCGCTTGTTCTTTTGGCAAAACCTGATACAAATGTCCGTTGTTTTCTCCGGTTTCTTGTATAGCATGAGCGAAAAACGCTGCCAAATCACGTCGGAACGTTTCTTGTCTCGTGTATTTGGGCTGCAGCTGTCTTGCGGTCGGATCCGAATCGACATATTCGGTACCGAATTTCGGGAAATACCGAGCGGCGATTACGAATGCTTTGTAGTTGTACGGCCGGCAGTTTGATGGTCCGTGGCCGAGATTGGCTTTAGGGAATAAGTCGTTGAACATCGCTTCGGTGAACCATGATTCCAGCTTAGAAGGTGGTCTTTTTTGCGGATCTCTTGGTTGTACGCAATTTGTTGGTGGTTTAGGACCAGCTTTCAGCCAGTCTGGGCACTGGAAAGCCCAGGTGGTTCCGAAAATCCCTGAAAGGGAAAAATATTGGATTTATCAGAAAAATTACAGAAATGCTTAGTTAATGGCCTTAGTTAATTTGCCTTGAAGGAGAAGGCGAGGGGAGTGATAGGAATCTGCCGTGCTGCGTAGTTTTTCAGTGAAATCCGTTCATATTGTCGTCCCCTGGAGCGATTAGCTACTCCATTAATCTAGCAGTTAATGTGAGAGAGCAAGAAAGCAAGTCAGAAAACTTTACTTGTTAAAGCAGTTCAGGGGCTCTGCTAATGTTAACCTCCATGTTGTGCCCCCAAGCTGATTGATATTCTAGTACGAATGTCTTGGATTCTTGTTTCCTGACCACGAAAGGATAGCTGAATCGACTGCTGGCTAGTAGAAAATGGAACTTTACGATCGTGAGCCGAACGCCTTGACCACTTGGTCACACCAACAATAAAGTTGTGGCTAAACTGGATACATGTCGCGCTCGACATTGTATTCGGCGGGTCTCCCAAGGTGGCTAAACATGCGAGTGACAAGCGAGAAACATCTTCCCCGAGTCGCGGAGACAAGAAATGTTTTTGTTGCCTCCAAGAAGGTTTAAGTGTCTCTCGTTACAAAGTTTATCGCGCGCTACAAAGTTTCCGAGGTATGGCTAAACTGGGGACATGTAGGGAACATGTCTCCAAGTTTGACCAGACCTTAAGAGTCAAAGTCGTAATTCCGCACTGATTTCTTCGGGGGGATGTATCTTAGCCTAGTTTTTGACGGGGACGTGCCATTTCAGTCCAAAATTCGGACCCATAATTCCGCCCACGTCTGACAAATTGTGACCCATAATTCTGCAAACATGATGAATGTTATGCCCAATATCCCGTAAGGCAAAGAACATTTTCAGACAACAAAATCATCTGATGAAAATCAAGTAATGTTTAAAGGGCAACCTTGCTGATAGTCCAAAGAGATATCAGTTCGGACTGCACTTTTTTTTAAATGCTTTGCTTAATTCTTCAAAATTTCTCCAGATTAGTACCCATAATTCTGCATGTTTCCTTAAATGGTACCCATAATTCCGCACATACTTCTAAAAGCGATATCGATAATTCCGCTCTTTTCAGAAAAAAGGTACCCCTAAATAATGGCACGTCCCCGTACCCCCAAAACTGTTAAGTTACCCCTCCGAGGATTTTTTCAAAAACAGTAATGTCCTATTCAGATGCAATTGCATCTGTGGAGCTGAAAATGGATCGAAAAGAAACTGAATAGTGTGGAAAATCTTCGGAAACAAGGTGCACGAAATTTAGCTGAAGTGGTATAACTAACGTTTAATTATAGGTAAACATTTTCGATGAACGTTCTGATAAAAATTGTCTGCGTAAAGAAAAACTAAAACCAAAACTTACCAACAAGCAATAGCAGAGCCTTCATTCCGAAATAGAAGAAAACTTAATGTACGTGTTAGCTATCTGAATTTAAGTGCGTGTATGTTTTCAAATACTTCAACCTAAACTTATAAACCACTACTGTTTTTACCTCTTTCCACACTATGGGTGTGTTTTTTGACAAGCTACTTGGTATTATTTCTGATTTTTTCTGAGAAATATCAAAGAGCCCCTTGAATGCAAAAGCGAGAAATTCAAAAACTTTGCTAATATTTCAATGTGTTGTACTTCATAGTGAAGGCATTCACTCGCTTGCACGTTGATTTTGAAGTGTTGAAACCATGCTTGTATGTTTACCATAGACTTGTCCCAAGTCCCTAACTTTCGCTCACATTGAATTGAATTGATGTTGTTGTTGTTCGCTTAAGTGAGTTAGTTTGAGCGTCCAACAATTCAATTCAATAGCAATAACTACGACTCAGGTAATAAGTCTATGTTTACCATTCATTGAGCCTTTCATGGTTTTTTTTGAACAGTGCCTGTTAACGAAGGGGAATTCGGTCCCTGGAAGTATCGCACTGTTTGCTTAAAATCCTTTTGTTTTCATTGAAATCCCGAGGGAATCTGAAATGACCCTCGCAAGTTGAAAGGACTTGATCATGATTTAAACCTTTAAACCAATCTTAATTGTCTTTAGCTAGTATCATCTACATCTAGTATGACAATTCATTCATATATACATGCGCACCCCATCTATACAAAGTCTACATACTGCCCATCTTCTTCTTCTTCATTTGTTAAGGTGCAAGATCGCACGACATCCTGCACCTTTGGGAAACTGTTGTTTGTTATTGCGAGCGCAGCAGGCTGGTAAAGGTAGATGAACAATTTTTGGTGCTTTTGGATTTTTCGATTATGTTATACGATAGTCTGTTCCAAAGTTTTATTGTAAAGGGTAAAAAACTATGTTTATATGCACCAGTCCTTGTTTGCAGCTGTCTGTAGTGTTTAGGATGCATGTGCCTTGACAGTTGAAGAGGTCGCTGTAGATCATCGAGTTCTACATGTTATGTTCCTTTTTGTGCCTTATAAAAGAGTATTAATTTGTTTTTTTACCCCAAATACACTACAGTCTAAGGCCATTCGATGAAACATTGTTGGTCAAACATTTGAAATTTGCTTGTCAAGTAGTTTTGTTGAACGTTTGACTACGTCACAAAACATCGCTTGAAAAGCATAAATAAACAGAATAGGACCTGGCCAAACGATCAAACATTGTTCGTCAAACATTTGAAGTTTGCTTATCAAGCAATGTTTGAACGTTGGTCATGTCACGAGACGTTGCTCAGAAAATGCTAGCAAGATTACACTCTTTTTTTTTTATAAGAAACCCGTTTATAAGAAACTCAGTACTGAGATCAATATTTGTTAAGAAACTTTCAGTACTCGATCCAAAATGATAAGAAACTCGCAGGTCTCAATAGTCTTTAGACAGGGCCGTTCCGAGAAAAGTTTTCATGGGGGGGTGTGACCGTCTCGATTTGCCGACTAGAGTCGAACTGAAAAATCTTTCTAGGCATCATCAAATCGGCTTACGAGAGTGCTTAAGTTTTGATGGGCGCGAGTAAAACGGGCATTGTGTAAGAACATGCGCCGAAGGCCAAGCAGAGTTTTCGTGACTATTAGAATAGGCCATATCCTCTCTAACTTCCATGCAATTTCCATGCAACATTTCAGTATTTGTCGCAACACTCCACTTACATGATGATAACCCTCCACGATACTCCGCATCCTCCACTTACATGATGATATCCCTCCGCGTTAAAAATGATATCCCTCCACTTGCATCATGATAACCCTCCACGATACTCCGCATCCTCCACTTACATGATGATAACCTCCACGTTGTATTGGCACCCTCCACTTACACGATGGTATCCCTCCACGTTAAATATGATATCCCTCCACTTACATGATGATAACCCTCCCCGATACTCCGCATCCTCCACTTACATGATGGTATCCCTCCACGTTAAAAATGATATCCCTCCACTTACATGATGATAACCACCCTCCACGATACTCCGCATCCTCCACTTACATGATGATAACCCTCCACGTTGTATTGGCACCCTCCACTTACATGATGGTATCCCTCCACGTTAAATATGATGTCCCTCCACTTACATGATGATAACCCTCCACGATACTCCGCATCCTCCACTTACATGATGGTATCCCTCCACGTTAAAAATGATATCCCTCCACTTACATTATGATAACCCTCCACGATAATCCGCATCCTCCACTTACATGATGATAACCCTCCATGTTGTATTGGCACCCTCCACTTACATGATGGTATCCCTCCACGTTGTATTGGCACCCTCCACTATACTGCACATCCTCCACGTTACTGCACACCACGTTGTACGGGGTGTAAACGTGAATTGTATTGTTTCTTCTATTTGTCAAATTAAAGTGTCAATTACCTGTTTTGGCACTAAAAAAATTTGATCCCTAAGAAACTGCTAAGAAACTTTCAGTACCAAAATTGTCCAGAAACGAAGAAACTTTGAGTACTGAAAAAAAATCTTAGTTTCTTATAAAAGAAGAGAGTGTATGTATTTGCCAAACAATTGACATTCTGCTCGTCAAACATTTTTGCAGTGCGCGTCAAATATTTTCGCTTGATACAAGCATAAAATGTTTTGAAGGTTAAAAAGATGCTGAGCAAATCCTGCTTTGCAAGCATTGTTTTGTGACGTAGCAAGAAAGTCAAACATTGCCCCGAACATTGCTTTCTTTGGCAAATCTAAAATTGAAACCAATCTTCGACCAAATTGTTCAACAACAACAACAACACAATAATGTAAATACAGCAACAGCAACAACAACAATGACAGGTAGGAAAAACCGGCGGGACACGCCTTTGATAAATAACTGGCAAGCACAAAGTATAGACCTGCAAAGCGAGCTGTTTTAGTTTCTTTTGAAATAATTCAAGTTTGCAAATCCTCGAGCTTGCCTGTGCTGCAAAAATGATCCTAGAACTACATACGACATTGAAAATTATTGTTTTGACGATACTTGGCATCAATGCTGCAAATGGGCAATCAAATTCTGCAGTGAATTGTGGTCAGACGAATTTCACCTCAGATTCTGGGACTATCAACTTGGTCGCTCCTCAGTCTAATGGATACAAAAGTTGCACTTACGACATAGAAACAAGAAATGGAACAAGAATTGTTCTAAAATGGAGAAGCTTTTTAGTTGATGCTGATATGCCTGTTTGTCGAAAGTCTTCAGTCACTGTTTATGTGGGGTGAGAAACTTTGCTGTTGAATTTTGGCTTTCGTGACAGGGTTTATCTTTATTGTAGGGAATTTTGACACGACAGAAGATTAAAATATTTATGCTTTGTGCTTTTGTTTAGGCAAGGCGTTACTAGATATATATGTAGGTTGCAAATCCTGCTGTCTCCGGGAACAGTGTTGGTTGAAAGAGCTCAAATGAGCCTGCCTGTAATTTTGGAAGGTGTGGTACCCGGTTGGAGGGGACACTTGGAAGCATTTGGACAGGATTTCTCATTTTTGAGAAAATTCTTTGTCCTTACTAAGACTGTTGAAGTTGAAATTTTTTGCATCCAGCAAATATTGTGAAATTATGCAATGTTCCCAGACATTATGATAATTTCTGTCAACCCCAAAAGTGCACCAATTTGAGAAGCCCAAAAAATGACATGTCAAATTTCCTACCCCAAAAATGACACAAGCAACCCTGTACAAACTTTTTGAAGTACCCTCCTCCTCTGCCATGGCACCATCCTTGAGTATTGTAAATGTTGGGAGACCAGGGAACAAGGGGATTTTTGCAAGGAACAGGGAACATGTAGCATGTAACCCCCCTAAACAACCTTCCTTTTTTCACCCATTTGACCCTGTTCTTGCTTACATATTTAATACTGTGTTATATTATTTTGTTTTATAACCAAATTCTGTTTTATGAAGTCATGAAGTTTTCAGAACATTTACAAACAACCATATCTTCCTCCCCCCTTCAGTTACTTCTTCTTTCTTTTCAGATGTTCTTCACGAAGGTTAATAAACTTTTGCTCAAAGAATACAGCCAGTTTACCCCATGATATTTACACTAAAGACCACTGTCTAAAGCTGGTATTCACTTCATTCCAAGACACAAAAGAGGCATTCAGTGCAACTTACTACTCTGTTGATAAGAACAGAAAAGCTTCAAGCAAAACCTATTGCTACAGGTAGGTTAATGTTATCCTTACTCTGTATTCTTGCTGTTTAAATCATAGTATATCAAATAAGACAAGTATGTTGCAACCTTGCAACCTAGAAAAGTTTGCCGATCATCATTGTTGCCATATTTTTGAGGAAATTCATTGAGATTGCTCTTTGATTTCAAGAGAAGTATTTGATGATCATAATGATGATGATGATTGTGATAATCATCACAATGATGATGATTGTGATAATCATCACAATGATGATCATCATCATCGTTGTCAACATTACCATCATCATTAACATCACCAGCACCACCACTATCATCATCATCAGCATCAGTGTGATCACAATCATCATTAACATCATCAAAGCATAAGCATCATCATCACCATCATCATTTTCATCATCATTGTCATCATCATCATCATAACTATCCTCATCAGCATCATCAGTATCATCATCATCATCATCAATATAGCTATCACCATTACCATCATTGTCAAAAATGTTGATGATGATGATCATCATCATTGTCATCATCATCATCATCATCATCATCATCATTATCAACATCATTATCATCATGGTTATTTTAATCATCATCATGATCATCATCCTTATCATCACCATCACTACTATCATCATTTTATAATCATTATTATCACCATCATCATCATGATCATCATGATCATCATCATTACCATCTTCACCACCATCATTGTCACTACCAATCACCATAACCACCATCATCATCATCATCATCATCATCATCATCATCATCATCACCATTACCATCATCACCATCATCATTGTCACTACCAATCACCATAATCATCATCGTTGTAATCATCATGACAATATGCATCATCATTATCACCACCACTATTATCATCATCATCATTCATTGTAGTCATCACCATCATCATCATTGTCATAATCATCACCATCATCATTCATCATCATCTTCTACATGTTGCTTCAACTTTCGGCTCATTACCTTTTCCATCTGACAATTTCTTTGGTAAATTGATGCAATGCAGTGCTTTGACAATACCTAGTGTCTCGTATTTCCAGGGAAAAGAAACTGTTTGCAAAATCAGGTGTCATCATCACACCAGGATGGCCAACAGGTTATGGACCGTTGGGATATGACTGTCAATGGGACATTGAAATGCCAAAACATTATTCCATTAAAGTCAGTGTTATGGACATGGATATGTATGAAACATATGGCGTTTATAAACTAGGTCGCTGCAAGGCTAGTGATGAAAATCTCAAAATTAAGCGTAAGTCTCCAATCTCATTATTAAGCTGAGGTCGCACGTTTTTTAAACAGCCCCAGAGTACTCCAAGATGCCTTCCCACGGCAATCAGATATCCCACCATGGAAAACATTGTCCCCCCGTACTGAACATCCTACATGGCAATCATGGTATCCCCCCACCACACTGAACATCTGCCACTGTACTCCGAGATGATGCCTCCCCACGGCAGTCATGATATCCCTCTATGGCAACCATGGTATCCACCCACCGTATTGAATATCCACAACAGCAATCATGATGCCTCCCCATGGCAATCACGATATCCCGCCACGGAAAACATGGTTCTCCCTCCCGTACTGAATATCCGCCACGGCAATCATGGTTTACCCCCTACCGTACTGAACATCCGCCACGGCAATCCTGGTTCCCCCCACCATGCTGAATATCCTCCACTGTAATCAAGGTTTCCCCCCGCTGTACTGAATATTTGCCACGGCAAACATGGTTTCCCCCTACCGTAACGAATATCCGCCATGGCAATCATGGTATCCCCGGACCGTACTGGACATCCGCCACCGTACTCCGAGATGATGCCCCCCACGGCAGTCGTGGTATCTCTGCTCGGAATAGCACTCTCTGTTAACTGCTAGTTTGAATTTTAATCTCAAATATCCTTTAATTCAATTCTTTCTTTCTTCTGAAGGTGAAAAATCTTTGACGAGCAAATATATCATAAAGAATTATTACTGTGGGGAACATAGTCCTTTTTCCATGGCAACACAACATTATGATGTGGAAATCGAGTTGGAAACAAGAGGATATCGTAGGTCGAACCGGGGGTTCATTGTTGGTTACATTGCCTACCAGACATCAGGTATGCTAAGATTTGATTTGTCATTGATTACAAGCATTTTTTTGTAAGGAAATGCTTTATAAGGAAGGTAATACTCGGATAGGCACACACTTGAGGAATCTCTGGTAGATTATCAGAGAATACTAAGGAATCTGACTTTTCTGCAACTTAACATTTCGGTTAAAATGATTAAGTTTTGAAGCAAGCATACTTAGCGCTTTATCATCAAAAGTATACGGTTTTATATATTTCTGTTATCTTTTATCTTTAGAGCCTTCCACGCCCACGAAACCCTGGGTAATTGTTGGGTATGTATTCCTTGGCATCGTTATTTTCACGATAGCAATGACTGCTATGATTTGTTTTTGTAAGAGGCGATGAATCGATGATCAAGTGAAGCAAGCTGGACATTGCCCCACTGTTATTTTTCGTAAATCATCGGATAACTATTTCAATATTTGCACTCATGTTATTTTCCACCATAAAAAAATTGCAGCACTATAAATGCCGTACCGTATCTATTTTTATAATATTTAAACACATACTCATTTCCTTTGTAAAGCCCTGGCAAAACGATCAAACATTATTGGTCCAACATTTTAGATTTCTTGTCAAGCAAAATTTTTGACGATTTGCCCACGTCCTAAAACATTGCCCGTACAACATTTTTGTTTGCGTCAAGCAAAAATGGTTTTGAACTTTACCAAAACATCACGCCACAAATTTTGTCACTTTTGCTTGTCAAGCAATGTTTTTGGACGTGGCCAACGGTCAAACATTTGTTGTAAGGCAAATTTAAAGTGTTGGACCAATAATGTTTGATCGTTTGGCCAGGGCCTAAGATTTCGCTAGAAAACTGAAACTTTACCCTAAAAAACTCCATAAGGACCTCTCGCTTCACATGTTTCACAAGTATTGTTTGAATAAGGAATTTCTCTAAACATTGCTATTGAAACATTTTTCGCTTGTGAAAAGCGCAAGTTTCCTTAACAAGCAAATCTCAAATATTTCACAAGTATTGTTTGAATAAGGAATTTCTCTAAACATTGCTATTGAAACATATTTGCTTGTGAAAAGCGCAAGTTTCCTTAACAAGCAAATTTCAAATGTTTCGCAAGTATTGTTTGAACAAGGAATTTCTCTAAACATTGCCATTGAAACATTATTGCTTGTGGCAAACAATAGTTTCTTTAACAAGCAAATCTCAAATATTTCACAAGTATTGTTTGAACAAGTGTTCTCGAGGTTGACTCGTTTATAGACTTAGACTGTGTATCTTAGATATTGTCTCTAATTAAATATAGCGTGGTGTTGTTTTTTAATCTTAATGTTTTTATAAAAAGAAAATTTTGACCTTTCTTGAACATATAATTATCAGTATATTTTTTGAGTTAGTATGAATAAGGACGGAGGACATAAAATTTCACCCCGAAGGGTGTTCACAATCAGACTCCAATGAGATTTCGAGTTTCTTATTCCCCTTTTCAACTAAGGGCCTGGTTTTAAAAAAATTTAAAAATTACCTTACAGAAACATGTCGACTTCAGGTTCGAATTCAGCATCTTCGTTTTAGTGTTGAGGCAAATTCTTACGCCCCAAGTACTCACAATGTTGGGTTTATAAAAGTCTGAAAAATTGTTGACCTTGAAAACTGACTGAGGGTGTAAAATTCCTTTCTAAATTTTCAAATTTTCATCAAATTTTCATCGTTATAAAATCAAAACAGTTACGACTAGAGGATTAACAATTTCCGTCATCACTAAAATGAAGGTGCTCAATCTGAATCTGTGGTCAAAATTTTTGTGCGAACAGATGTTAGTTAATTTTAAAAACGAGGCTCTTAGTTGAAAAGGTGTATTGTGATAAGATAAAACTGCAAAACCAGAGTTTGAAAATTTTTACCTAGACCAAAGTTTACTTGCTGAATCTAGAATCGATTTTGTGAAAAAATAACATCCAAAACACGCCTATTTTTCATTTTTAAGCGAGGAGGGTTTGCAACTTGGGTTATTTTTGTCTAGAGGAAGGTTGAAAACTCTTCTGGACTGAGAAATATGGTCAAAGAAATTTCAAAATTTTTAAAATTTCAAACATCGCCGTTAATGAAAAAAATTTGGCCTATATAAAAAACGAAATACAGTATGCCCGACACGCCTCGATATAGATGTACTGGTAACCGAATTAACAGTATAGTTTGGCATTGGCCAAACGATAAACAATGTTCCTAAAAAAATTTTAAAATTTGTTTATTAAGAAACAAGTTCTACCTACCCTTTGTCCACGTCGCAAAACATTGCTCGTAAATTATTTTTGCTTGCATCAAACCATTTATGGTAAAAAAACTTGTTTTTCAAAACATTCCGTTACAAAAAAATTTTCAAAATTTGCTTTTGTTTCATGATGTCACCAAACGCTCAAACATTGCTTGACAAACAATTTCAAATGATTGACCAACAATGTTTGATTGTTTTGTCAGGGCCTTGGAATAAATATGCACGTAATGTATACACAAATATGCACATTTTTATAAGCCGTGTTTGCACTTGCATGTATTGAACAATGGTATTGTATCTCCTAAAGTCCTAATCAGTTTTTCAATCTTTTTATCATGTGTCGATTTGGACCTCCTCATGTATTTTTGTCACCATTGACTAAGAAGTGTTTCTTGGATGGGGGTGAATGCTTGCTTATAATAGGGAGAAAGCTAACTAACTAACTAAATTAAACTAACTAACTAACTAACTAACTAACTAACGAATTAACTAACTAACTAAATAGCTAGTCAACTAAAGAATTAATTAACAAACTACCCTACTAACTGACTATATCTAACAAACATACTGAATGACTATACTAACTAATAGACTAACTAACTAACTAACTAACTAACTAACTAACTAACTAACTAACTAACTAACTAACTAACTAACGAGCTAACTAACTAAGTAAATAACTAACTACCTAACTAACTAACTTAGCAACTAGTCAACTAACCAGTTCTCTAAATAACTAACTTAGTAACTAACTGGCGAAATAACCATGCCCCCCTAGCTACGACACTGTAAAAAGTGCGTTTTTGTTGTGAGTCCAAAGTCTAAAGGCTAAACGGCGAAGGTTGGAACAATTCACAATACAACAACAACAACCAACGTTGACAAAGGCCAAGGGACAAACAACAACAACACAAAGTACAGTAGCCAGAGGGAAGGAGAGAAAGCAAAGCACCAGGACAGGATCAGGAAGAAGGAAAAGGAGGGGCACGGCACGGCTGACCTGATCTTCTAGTCAGAGACTCACTCAAATGATGGTCCGAGTTCTTCCAAGTTTGTTGCCATTTATTGGTGTTATTCTGATTGCTATAAATGCGGTGGATGGAATGTTAAATTCTGCGTGTGGCGAAACAAACTTCACTGCAGATACGGGAACTGTTGCCTTCGCCGCCCAGTCCAGTAGTAGTAGGACTCCCGCAAAAACAGAATGTACTTATGTAATAAGAACGAAAAAAGATACAAGAATTGTACTTAAATGGAAAAGTTTTTCAGTTGATAGTGATATGCCTCAGTGTCGAGAATCTTCTGTAACAATTTATCTTGGGTGAGTATGAGTCAGAATTCTTCTTTTTAGAAGGGAGGAGGAAGGTGAAGGTGAAGGTGAAATGGTGTTTTAGCGCCAGTCGCTAGGGTCTCAGTAGTAGGTTAACTTATTTGAATGTATTTAGGGTCAGGAATAAGGCAATAAAAAGGCGACGTTATAAATAAACTGTAATGAACTCATCTATTTACAACACAACATACATATCTCTTACTTCTAACATTCTGCAAGCTCGTGCTCGTCTACATGAATTCTAATCTAAGCGTGACTCTTAGGTCAAACTGAAACCTTTACAAGTCAACGTTACATTTGCATCTTACTTTTACTTTTCAATACACGTGACCTTCACAATACACTCCCCAGGTTGATTACAAAGCTAATCAACTAATACAAGTTGATAAAAGATTAAAGTAACATTAAACTTCAACATAAAAGAATCAGATACAACAGTAATCATGAAATTAACTAACATTATTTATTCTTCTAGATAACTCACCCACAACTGCTGCGCTGCGCCGGGGCCTAGAAGATAAAGGGTCGCTTACACTGACGCCGGGGTTGTCCTTAACCTTATGCGCTTGCTTTGCCTTGGTCTCATCGTCAGATAACTGCATTGACAATGATGAAGATACTTCAACTGGAATAAGATGCTTAATAGAACGTGTTAAAACCTTTATACCTTTCTCAGTGGGCACCTGTACCTTGGCTATCCGAATGTTTCCATCTTTTCCACGAATCAACTCAGTGACTCTTGATAGTTTCCAAAAGGATCGTTTCTTCTGGTCGTCTACTAAAATGACAATATCACCTACAGATATCAAAGGTTTATCATTAATTTGCCTTACCTTATAAGCTTCCATAAGACACGTTAAATATTCTCTTTTCCATCTCTTGCTGAACGCTGATAAGAGATAACGCTGATACTTTGCCCGTTTAGATAAGGTCTCATACGTACTGACAATTTCGTAATGTCTGTCTTCAGGCCTTTGAAACAGATTCCTTCCATTTATCATATGCGACGGAGTTAATGGGTATGAAACACCGTCAACGTCGTCATGAACATACGTGAGGGGCCTCGCATTGACAACTCCTCAATTTCGACTAGAATAGTAGCAAGCTCAAAGTAACTAAGCATTGCTCTGCCAACAATCTTCACTAGGCAGCGTTTCACGCTTCTTACCATGCGTTCCCAAATACCACCTTGCCAGGGACTTCTTTCTGCAATGAATTTCCACTGGACACCCTTTAAAGAAAGAAATTCATTTAGTCTCGGACATCTTAAGAGCGTCCTAATCTCTTTGGACATTGCTCGAAAGGTTTTAGCATTATCAGACAGAAAGGTAGCAGGAAGACCTCTTCGTGCGGTAAACCTGCGAAACGCTCTAATGAAAGATTCGAGATCTAAGGATTCAACCAATTCTAAATGGACGCCACGACTTGTGGCACAAGTGAAAAGGCAAATATAACATTTACGTTCAGGTCTCCCTGGGAGTTCCTTAACAATAAGAGGCCCTGCGAAGTCTACCCCTACATGCGTAAACGGGGCACAGTCATCAACCCTCTCTATAGGAAGCTCTGGTGTGACATTAAACTTAAACGGAAGACCTTCTAACTTCTTGCAAGTGACACACCTTCTAACTTGCTTCTTGATTAACTCTCTGCCTCTCAGAATCCAATACTTTTGTCTGGTGTAATTCAACGTCTCTCTCACTCCATCATGCATTACCTGAACATGAGCTTCCCTGCTCACTAATTCTGAATAGAAACTATTTGAGGGTAACAATATCGGCCGTTTTGCAGACTCTGGAATAGAAGCATTCGTTAACCGTGACCGACACCTTAACACACCATGATCGTCAACGAATAGATTAAACTGATTCACTTTCAAAGGGACTTTCTTACTCTTAGTAGATTTTGCTTCTATGAATTCGAGCTCTTCATGAAAGGCCTCCCTTTGAATGTCCTTTACAAGAATCCGTTCTGCATATTCCATTTCATCGACACTAATTGTTTCGCCCTTTTGCAAAGAATTGTCTTTGCGTACAGAAGCCTTGATGTTGTTTACAAACCGTAATACCCATCCAATAGTCTTTAGCAGTTTCGACTTGCTGCTAAATCGTTTGGTGTCTACTATGTTAGTGAGAGATGCTTGTTGCTCAACCGAACTTACCATAGCATGTGTAATACTAGGAGGATTTGCGATCTCTTCAACGATAGCTGTACTTTCTTCAAAATTGCCTACCTCGCCGAACTTAGGCCATTCCTGTGGAGGTAACTTGAGGAAGTTGGGCCCTTCCCACCATAATGGATTGTTGCTAAAGTCCTTTCCATATTTACCACGTGAAGGCATATCTGCGGGATTAAGAACCCCAGGGCAAAAGCACCAATCCTCCCGAGACGACAGAGCTAGGATACCGTCTACCCTACGTCGCACGAATATTTTCCACGATCTGTTCTTCGTTATCCAATAAAGAGTGACTGCTGAATCCACCCAGTAATACGTTTTGATTGGTTCTGCCATGTTCAACTCATCTTGTAATACACTGCGCACTGTGTCGACTAACTTAGCCATCAAAGCTGCCCCTATTAATTCAAGTCTTGGGATGCTTTGCTTCTGTAGAGGAGTAACCTTAGCTTTAGATGTAATGAACTTAATATCGACCTCCCCAGATTCGTATACAACACGTAAATAGACCACAGTGGCATAAGCAGCTTCACTAGCGTCGGAGAATGCATGGAGCTGAATATCCGATACCTGCTTACCCCTTATAAATAAGCTACGTGGAATACATATTCCTGCAATAGAATTCAATGCGGATACAAGCTCATCGTAACGTTTCCTAGCATCGCCCTGCAATTCCTCATCCCACGATACTTTCTGCGCACATAGTTGCTGAAAGAGAATCTTTAAGTTAATAGAATAAACGCTAAGACAGCCGAGGGGGTCAAAGATCTTAGCTGCTATCTTAAGAACAGAACGTTTTGTGGCCTGCAATGATTTAGCAAACACTGCTAAACTACTTAAATCAAAGAAAAACTCATCTCGCTCGCTGTCCCAGTTTATTCCAAGCACATTAGCCATATGCTCGCCGTCACTGGACGCTAAACCGACTGAAGACTGCATGAATGTTTGCGTGTCCTCAACAGCATTGCTATTACTCAACTGGGAATGATGATCCATCCCTTCTAACTTACGAATTTCCGTTAGCACTGTTTTATCATTACACTTGAATTTGCGAAGATTGAAGCCCCCTTTACTCATAATATCCTTAGCTTTAGAAGCTATCTCTTTTACCTCCTCAGGGGTTCTACTACCGCAAGACATATCGTCTTCGTACATACGCTGTAAAATTTTTACAATCTTAGGCTCCTTCTCTTGAAATAAAGATAGATGTTCATTCATTGTTGCCTCGATGATCGAAAGACTGGGCTTCAATAAAAAAGGCAGACAGCAAAAACGAAACAGCACAATAGAGGTTTCTGGCTTTTTTATGTCATCAAACAATATGAAACGTAGATAAATCTCTATCAGATTCCCTAATACCGATTTGGTGAAATGCCTTAGCGACATCTCCCGTAAGACCAATACAATGGGATCTAAACAAATTATGGTATCAAAAAGATAAGGCATAAAATTATCTCCATGTTCCAAGCAGTCACTGAGAGATGGCTTGTCGTGTCGTGTCAATTCTGGCCTTTGTAGTGTCGTGATCCTCCCGCACAACGCAATGATGCGCTAGATAATGAGACTGATCCTGTTTTTCGTCAGGGGTTTCAACCCTTTCACCAACCCTTTCAATGATACCAGATTCTAACTGTTCCTTTATTATTCCATTGTATTCCTGCAACAGTCCTGGATTAGCAGATAATTTCCTATGCAATGATTTAAGACGCCCTGCACACAAATCATAATTTGTAGGCAACAATTCAAGCGAAGAAGAATTAAAAGGTAAACCTACCTCGTATCTTTCACCATTGTGGGTAATTTCTAAGTTCGAATTCACTGTGTTCTTTTCTATGGGTTTATCTTCTTCAGCTGTGGCTTCTGTGTCATACAGACCACATGCTTCTTGCTTCCAAAAGTCTCTCAGAGTTGAAATCAATTCTTTGTCCCTTGATTCCTTCTCAAAATTTTCTCCTGGAAAACCTTCTATAATAAGATTAGTAGATACAAAATTAGCAGTTTCATTAACGTTATCATTGCTACCACTTTTTCCGGATAGAATCCAGCCCAATTTGCTCTTAATAGCAATAGGACCAGAGCCACCACCACGTAAGATATCTCCCCTGTACAAAATCAAAATAAGAATCAAGACCTATTAACATATCTACGCGTTTACTGCTACCATTGTCAAAGCAGTCAGCCAACTTGAGGCCTTGCAAATAAGGAAAATGCCCTATGTCTACGCGCGAGGAGAGGGGGGTGCAGATAACCTTGTGGGTAAGCGCATGTACCGGTATAACCCCACCTTCTACTTCAATGTTTACGGTTACAGAATCAAATTTTATTTTGTTATACTTAGAAGAACCAAAAGTGTTGAGATTTATTGACTCAGATGAGTCTACCTTGAGATTCAGATGTTTTTTTCAGTTCTTCTGAAACGTAACTTCTCTGGCTTCCGCTGTCAAAAAGAACTGTGGTCTTCTTGCGTTTTCCTCTATCCTCTCCATACACATATGCTGATGCCGTCATCATTAACACATCACCCTTCGTTTGTACTGATGCATTTATAGTAGTAGACTCTGGAGCTGTTTGATGAGATGCAGTAGGAGGTTCAACTGATTCAGCAATTTTCTTCTCACAAATGCTCTGGTGATGCTTACCTCCGCATTTCCTACATTTTCGGTTTCCATAACATGACTTGGCCAAGTGTCCTGGCTTCAAGCAGATGAAACACAGCCTTGCAATTGCTATTTTCTTTTTTCGATCTTTGATATCTGTTACATTTGTGCAAGAAAGTGACAAGTGTTCGCCATTACAATACACACAGATTGGAGATTTCCTTGCCTCGTTTGCTATGAATGACTGAGTAGTGGCTTGAATTGGTTTTGAGAAGTTGTTGCTCTGTCTTTCCTGTTTTTTCTCTGCAACTGTAACCTTTTCTGCAAACTCTTTGACTTCAATTTCACTTCGTATAATATCCAAAATTTCTCCGATAGGCCAAACTTCCTGTGTAATTTTTCTAGCCACTTGAGACGTTATTTCTTTGGGCATTCTATTCATAATGATTGGAATGAGTAAACTGCCATATTTCTCAGAAGGCATACCCAAAGTCTCTAAGCCTCTCACGTGTACATTTATATTATCGAAAATGTAACGAATCTGCGAAACTTTCTGATTTGGATACTCTTGTAATTTCAATAACGCCGACATGTGTTCGTTGATTATTTGTTGCTTGTTTCCGAAGCGTGATTTTAGAATTTCGATACCATGTTCATAATTTTGCTCCGTTAGATCAAGTCCTTCTAGAGCTCGGTATGCTGCCCCATCAAGCAGCGATAGCAAATAACTGAATTTCTGAACTGAAGAGATACTCGAATTTCGATTAACAGCACAATCGAAACTCTGCCAGAATGTAGAAAAACGTTTAATGTCCCCATTGAAACGTGGCAAACTTATTTTAGGCAATTTGATTGCTGTACCTGAATTTTGTTCAAATCCTTGTGAAATATGACTTGGTGTCCCGAAGTTTGCAGGTCCTTGCACTCCGTTGCTTGAACTTGCAAGACCCAAATGTCTTGGCGGTGTAGAAACAATATTCATTGTTGGTTGACTCTCTGAATCCTCAGAACTTCCATTTCCAGGAAACTCCACGTAGTTTCCTGCTTGTAGAGTGTTATTTTCCCCAAACTTTCGCTTAAACGTTTATCATACTCAGTAGATTCGTCTATCTCTTTATCAATATCAGGAAGATCGCAAAGCTCAAGTATCTTCTGATTCAACTCCGTCAGGTATTCTTGCTTCTGTTTCATAGCTTGTGAGATAGATCCAAGTCTTGCCAGCACATTTGGCTCCCGAAAAGAACCCGGTTGATCTTGAATAATGCTCGATAATTCTGCGATAAGCTTGGTTGCTGCCGCACGATTTCCACCTCTCAGGGCTCGAAGTCTGTTAAAAAGACGTTCTTCTTGTTGCTCCCCGCTAGAGCTGCTCTGCCCTGACTCCGTTGTCGCCATTCCCAAATTTTCCTGCCCCTCACGTTGGGCGCCAGTTATTTGAATGTATTTAGGGTCAGGAATAAGGCAATAAAAAGGCGACGTTATAAATAAACTGTAATGAACTCATCTATTTACAACACAACATACATATCTCTTACTTCTAACATTCTGCAAGCTCGTGCTCGTCTACATGAATTCTAATCTAAGCGTGACTCTTAGGTCAAACTGAAACCTTTACAAGTCAACGTTACATTTGCATCTTACTTTTACTTTTCAATACACGTGACCTTCACAATATAACTAATCAAGACCTTGACCCTGGCTGTGACGCTACTGTGGCTGGGCTCGAACCCTGACCACACTGAGCTTCTGACACCACGAGTCAGCTGGATTACACCACGACGCCACAGAACCTGGAGGGGACATGGCCAGAGGGTAGGCGGAGGGTAGGTTGCATTCCATCTAACAGTGAGGCAAAAGAATATGCTGGCCAAAACTGGCTTCACACCCAAAGAAACGATAAAACCTATTGTTCAGTTATCAAAATATACTGTACTAGTCCTGGTAATTAATTGTTTTCTAAAGGAATAAAAGATGCCAAATGCATTACTTTGTTAAAGGGCTGAAAACATCAAAATTTTCAAGATATTGAGTTTTTGATGAGAAAATTGTTTTAAGCAGCTGAAACTAAATGTTTCATTTTCCTAGTTTTTGTGTTCTTAATTTTGTGACCATTCATTTTTATTTCCATTTACGGAAATGATTTACAGAATGCCTAAAAAGTGCAGACTCAAAGGCAAAGACGTCTTTGGGTAGACTACACTGAATGCATCCTGGCTCATTTCGTTATTTTCTTCCTTTACAGATGTTCATCAACCAAATTAATAGACTTTTGCTCAAAGAATACAGACAGTTTGCCCCATGATATTTACACAAGAGACAACTGTCTGAAGCTGGTTTTCAACTCAAATCAAGCAACAAAGGAAGAATTCAGTGCAACTTACTATACTGCAGATAAGAATAAACCAGTATCAAGTAGGAGCAGCTCTTGTTATAGGTGCGTAATTTTTAAGCTGATCTTTGTAAGAGGCTTTCTTTGTGTTTTTTGAAAGAATGTAACTATGTTCTGCTCATATTCTGACCACAGGACTTGAGCTTTTGACAGCCCTTTGAAAGGTGGCTTGAATGAGTACATACCCTACCAGTGGTATTTCACTGCTGAATTCACTGTGAAAAGAACTAAGAATGCCCTTGCATGGTTGGATGGCCAGGTGCCAGCTACTTTCAGGTTCACATTTTTCGGGTACACACACTATGATAATTTGTGCGAATTTCTGTGAAAACTTATGCGGTACTTCACGAAATGGAACTTCATAATGTTTAGTTAACCAAAACTCACTACAATAATGCAGTATATGGCAAATAGTACAGGGGGCCATGGGGCCAATGTGCCATAGGGCCATGGGGCAATGGATAAGTAAAAGCCTGGACTCTTCACCTCTTTCTTTCGTTAACTGAACTTTTCTGACTCTAGTGTTGGGGGCATATACCTCCCCCTTCTCTCCCCTTCCTCTCCCCCACTGCTTTTGAAAAAGTTGTAGGATACCCGTAAAAGCTTATTTTTCTGACTATCTTCCCTAAGTTTCTTTGAAATTCCCCTGGCTTTCCCTAGACTGATTACCTGAGTCGTAGTTTCGCTACTAAATTGAATTCGTGGGTGCTCAATCAAACTACCATTTTACCAGTGTTCGTTTTGTCTTTTTTTCTTTCTTTTCTTTCATTCACGAATGGGCAGGTAAAACCGCAGACATCAGGGACCTTGTCAACTATTCAGAATTTTCTGCATTAACAAGTCCCCACCTTGTGAGGACCACCTTTTTCATTTTTGCATTAGACTTTTAATGTCTTTGGAATGTTTCGTATGACAACAACAACTTTTCTTCAACAGTTTATTATATAAAGAAAAGGAATTGGATGAAAAATCTGGTGTCATCATCTCCCCAGGATGGCCAACAGGGTATGATCAGTTATGGAATGACTGTAAATGGAACATAGAAATGCCTCCAGAGTATCTGATCAAAGTTACGTTCATGGACATTGATATTTATAGATCATTTTTGGGTTGCGAATTTGGCAAAGAAAGACTAAAATTAAAAGGTTTTCTATAATTTTTGTATGTGATATTTCTTTGATTAAAGCCCCTTAGGCATTAAATTCATGCTTTGTGGGGTGTTTGTTCATTCAAAGTGGGCATGTCAATACACCTTTTTGACGAACAGCCATCATTATGGAAACTCAAATTCGTATTAAGCAGTCACAATTTACAGTCTAGATGCAAAGTTTTACTATCTAAGCCGTGTAAATGACTCATGAGCATTAAAAGTTTACGATTTTATAGGGGCTCAGACAAGTCAGGGT
>JACTAT010000214.1:28502-44097 GCA_014526335.1 Chrysaora quinquecirrha
CGAATACGCACTACTGTAGTGGATACGCACTACTGTGGTGGTGTATTTGGCGTACTGTGGTGGGGTTTTTTGCGTACTGTGGTGGATAAGCTCTACTGTGGTGGTGTATTTTGCGTACTGTGGTGGGTTATTATGCTTGATGTGGTGGGTTATTATGCTTGTTGTGGTGGGGTTTTTGCGTACTGTGGTGGATAAGCACTACTGTGGTGGGTTATTATGCTTGATGTGGTGGGTTATTATGCTTGTTGTGGTGGTGTTTTTTTGCGTACTGTGGTGGATTATTCTTCCTCCCCCCTTGAATGGGTCCTCAGTCACATGAAGAGCAACACACTTACCTGTTTCGGCCGAATGAGTTCTGAATTTTCAGTGCCATTCTTACTGCTATCTTGCTGAGCACCACCAAACATCATTTCTTTGACATTAGCATCATTCAAATCACAAACAAAGTCTTCAGTCAACTTCCTCCCATCTCTGATATCAAACAAACACCACGTCGTGAAGAAAGGCTCACACTCCATATAACCACCATCTTCTTTTTGCACTGCCAGTTTAAACTGTAAACTCTGACACGACACAAGAACTCTAGTACATGAAGTATCTCTAAAAGGTTTAACGTCCTCCTCACTTTGGTCGATGACGTCATATTTATTACCGAGCTCAGAATACGTAGCAAATAGCTTAGTTCTGTTCTCTTGTCTACGCCTCGCATTGGAGTGGTCGCTTTCGTGTGCATATTCCAGTAATAAAGGGTGGTTGCTTTGTTTGAGGCTTTCTTTGAAATTCGAGTGCTTTGCTTGGACTTTTCTACCTCCGAAAAACGACCTCAGAGTTTTTTCTTGCTCAATATCGATTCCAGTTGCTTTACATAAAGCACTGACCCATGAGTTCATTTCAGCACTACTGTCTGCTGCCAAGCCGTAGACTTTGTCTTGAATATGGAGTTCAAAACCATGCATTCTTCCTTTCAGACCCTTGGAACGAACGACAATGATAACGTTTAGGCCCTTATCCACTTATTTAAAATTGTTTATGACATGTTCAAAAACTTTTGTTGAACTAAATTTTTAAAGCAACTTGTTATTTAGACACTTTCATCAAATGTTTACCAAACTACGTCGAGCCCAAGGCCCTATGGCCAAACGAACAAACATTTGAAATTTGCTTGTCAAGCAAAATTTTTTTACCGTTTGCCACGTTGCAAAATATTGCTCGTCAATCATTATTGCTTGGTCAGTAGTTATGAGCGCCGTGTGTGGCTGCACCCTGCTATATGCTAATGCATCCAGGGGTAAAGTGCAAAGTGGACTGAGTAGCCCTAGGCTAGTAGTAGACTCAAAAAACGGCAACTTTTACTTCACTTTAAGGCTCCTTCGGTGCTCCCTGATATAAGTACATACCTTTGTGATATGCGTACACGAATCCAAGTAAAGAGTTCCCTTGGCCATTGTGCTTGCCTCGTCCTGGAAGAGACAAAGGAACATTCCAATTAAATAATATGGTATATATATATTCGGACTTATCAAGGCTGTTTCTGACACCGTATTAGATATGATAGTCACCACTTATCATGAAAAGCCTTTGATGTTTAGTTGGGCCAACTAAATATCAAAGGCTCGTCATGATAAGTGGTGACTATCATGTCTAATACAATATGGTATATATTGTACATCAGCTATAGTTTGGCGTCATAAATCTTGAAATGTACTGTAAACTATTATTAAACAAATATAAACTAGTGAATAAATGTTTATATCAGAATTCAGAAAAACAAACTTTACCTTTTTGTATTCCAAAAGATACGACCCATCAATAGAGACTTGTTTCAGAGTGAACCATCTTCGTTTGAATGTCTATGCAAAGAATACTTTGATAACAAAATAGCAGTAATGATGAAAGATACAAAATCTGTCATATCAAATAAGTCTGATAAAATAGTCATATCTAGAAACGCAAACTTTCAGCTATAATAAGTTAAAAAAAAGTCCGTACGATCAAACAAAAGAATCCTGGGATGACCTTCCTTGAGAGCGGGCTCTCTGCACAGCGACAGACATTAGTCTTAAAGTTTTAAACTGTACACGTTTTGTTTCATAAGAACAATTTTCATATAAGAAACGTCAAGTTGAAATTTGGGTCAAATTTTTGCTATCTCCGAAACTATTTGAGATACACAAAAGCAAAGTTCACCAGCGTAAAGCCCATGCCTGGAAACGCATTTTAAACATGTTTTGGGGAAGAATAGAGGGTGACAGCTTAGTGAAAAATCGTTTAAATAATAAGAAACAGGCAGGCTGAAATAGAAGCGAAGTATTCTTATAAAAACAATAATGGAGTAGAATACACATGATGTACTGTAAATAATTTCTCAATTCTGGGTTGGAAGTCGATGATAGAAAAAAGGGTATGAATTTAGATATTTTAACTTCTATTATGCCGCGAATTACTAAGTAAATTTAATTTAAGCCCATTTTTACTAGTGTAGCCTAATTACAAAAGCGAGTTAATTGTTATTAATAAGGTAGGCCCTTGCCAATTAGCCCTTAGACTTATTGCTGGAGTCGTTAGTTTCCGTTACTCCACCACACCAACACCCCGCTACAACTACAGTTTGAGCCAGTTTGAGCGATCTCTTTTTAGTGTTGGCCTCGGTCTCATGAGCGATAACAGGGGACTCAGGTAATAAGTCTAATTAGCCCTCATGTTGATTGAGTAAATTATGAAGCTCTGCCCCATCTGCCATTAGCATTTGCTGCTGCGAAGCCCCGAGGTAAAGTTATTCGAGTCTGATTGAAATGAACAAGCATTTTTCTTACCTTGGATGCATACATAGGATTTGTGTCTGCATGAAATGGAGATTTAGTGAGGTATCCTTCTTTGAAAATGCCTTTTTCTTTTTGAGAAACAAGACTGGAGTCCTGTAAAAAAAATTATTACATTAAATATATGAAATATGTATATGATTACAACATTTTTAAAAGAACAATCTAATAAGAACATCAGCTTCATATTTGGCTGAAATACAAGAACAAGCTAGCCATTTAAGTACGCCTTGCGCCTACAAGAATGAGGCTAGCCAATTTCGAACGCCTTAAGAAAATCTAGCTGAATATGAAACGAAGGCCCTGGCCAAACGATCCAACATTGCTGGCTAAACATCTGAAATTTGATGGTCAAGAAAATGTCTGAACGTTTTGGCCACATCACACAACATTGCTTGTCAAACATATTTTTCTTAAGCAATTCTGCTTGTCCGACGGTAAATTGTAACGTGGCAAGACGGTCAAAAGTTGCTTTTAAAGCAAGTCTCCAATGTTTTGCCAACAATGTTTAAAGTTTGGCCAAACCCTAAGACCATAGAGAACCAAAAGAGCGAAGAGCAAACAAACAAAGAAGTAAACAAGAAAGTTAGATTTCTACACAAATCTGATGCCCATTCTGACTTGCATTTTCATACTTTTAATAAAACAACAACCCTTAATTTCAGTACGAAAATGGGCAACAATTTAAGAACACTTAACCTCATGGACAAATGAACTGAAAATTTCACTGAACATTGAAGTTCAGTGAAAAATCCAGTTCATTTGATCACATTGTTCAGTCACTGAACATTGTTCAGTGAATGTTCGATCCAAGTCAAAAATTTTTTGGTGAACAAAATTTGTTCAGTGGCATGTTCAGTTTATTTGGCCACTCAACGGAACAGACACTGAACATTTATCCGATAAACGGCAACTTTCTCAGTGTTTTCAAATAAAATTCCCGAATTGCGCGCCAAAATAATTGCATGCAAAAGAGGCTTAAAAAGTTCAGTAAATGTTTAGTGAAATGTTCAGTATATTTGCCCAGTATAGATTCGCTAGCGTATGTTAAACATGAGACAAGGTGGTGGATCATGAATGATAAATGACTGAATTTCAATAACCACTTTGGTAACTTGCAAAATATTGACATTGATCAAGTTAGTCCATTTAAATTAAACCTAAAGCCCCATCTACGAAAAGCCAGCACGATGCTAATTGCCAATTTAGGCACTCGTGTACACAGGGCCTAGACATCGATTTCTTTTAAGGTATGAACTCTGATTAGTATGAGTAGCATCTACACAACGTGAAGTTAAACATAATTAGCCACATTGTCTGTGTCATATTGGCAGGGCAGGTAGCACTGTTAATACTGTTAGATATCCCAGTATAGCTTTAAAATCCTCTCCATGCATAAAGCAGATTAGAAGCCATTTATTAAATTCACCTTGAGCAGATGAAAACTTGTTCGTTTCACTTCGTTTTATCACTTCGATTAATTTTATAGATCTTCCCGCTGTATCCCGCAAGCTGATTGGCGTTGAAAACACAATGTCAATTCGAGTTCATTTTCTGATCGGTCCATGTCGATCCACGTCTGGGTATAAATTCCACCTTAGTCAATTGTTTCGGTCTGTTTCTGACGTTTATACTCTGAGGAGTGTAAGACGAATAAAGTTTCTAAGTATGTCCACAGATGTTCTCGCTGTTTCTCGTAATTTTGGGCTTTTGTACCACTCAAAAACTAATCACATATTGAAATCATAAAAGTTAGTTATTTTCGGGTGAAACCTGCGATAAGTATCGAGTTGTGCAATTGAAATAGATTTGAAAACTAAGGGACACATCCAGGTGGACACATGTTCATTTGGTCTTCTCTTCAAGACAATTACCCCGCTCCTAGACTCGCTACACAAGTCTCTGTTATGCTCCTTAGAACTGATAGGTCGCCAAACAGGCACTGAACAACAACAACAGCAATTAGAGCGAGGAAGAGGGACTGGTGTAGCCAGTCTACCCTGCTCCTGGGAGGATTAATGGTTTGCACCTTTGAAAATGAAAGCTTGCTGCAGTCTTGTCGGAAAAATACGGTTTAGCATTAACTTTGTGGAATAAAGGTTTTTATAAACAGAATTTCACATTAGGAGAAGATTAATTAACCCAATCAAAATAATCTTTTCACTAGACACATGAGTCCATCAATATTTTCATCTGGAAGAGCATTAACCACCAACCACAATAATCTGATGAAGTTAATCCATTCAAAATGCTCATGATAAACAGTGGCATGATAAATCATCTTATAGTAAAATAGGCTTTTGTGTGATATGGTATTGTGTTTTGAGCATGGTTTCAATATCGTCATGTAAGCAGGGGGGTAAAAGTCCCTATTTCGTCCTCTTTGTGAAGCAGATATTCATGTTCCAAAATAATCGTAACTAATCGTAATATAATCATAAGAAATCGTCATAAAATCGTAGGAAATCGTAATATAATCGTTAGTAATGGTAATATAATCGTAATCATAATATAATCGTTAAGTAATCGTAATATAATAGTAAGTTATCGAAATATAATTGTAAGCAATCGTACGTTATCGTAATAAAAACGTAAGTTATCTAAATAAAATCGTAAGTAATCGTAATATAATCGTTATATAATCGAAAGTTATTGTAATATAATCTTTAGTAATCGTGATATAATCGTAAGTAATTGTAAGAAGTTGTTGTTGTCAGGGCACAACGCTGACATGGGAACGTGTTTTTAAAGCATGTCCCCATCGACGCAATGTTGGTGATTGAGAGATAGGAGTCAGAGTCAGCTCCCATTTCTCACTAACATACTTGCGCTTCACCATAGGCGAACAATAGACTTGCAAAAAATAATAAATACAAACTCATACCATGGAAGATGATGGTAACTCATTGAATAAGGAACATACTGACTCTCGATAACAAACCAATCCATCGTGTATGATTTTATACACTAGAAGACAAAAACAGCATTTGCATCAAAGAAGTTTTTGCATTGTCATTTTAAGGTACAGCAGTGGTTGTTCAAAATTGATTTGTAAAGCTATAATTTACATGAGAAATTTGAATGTTTAGGGTAAAGAGTTAAAACCAAAAACTACTACTGAAAGTCGAACCCAATGAAATTATAACCAATAACTTCTTATCATAATACCATGCATATATATATAGGGGAAGTTTGAGGTGCTGAATTTCAATAATGCAGACCATGTCATTGCAAGTAATAGTCTCTTTGGCAGAATAAAGACCCCACAATACAAGCTCCAAACTCTGCCTTGTGGCTGTATTATAATGTACCCTTAGGCTAATTATTTCTACAATACAGAAAATCATCACCATACCTCCTTGACAAAAAGAGTATTCATTTCTTTGTATGCTTCTTGGGGTACACTTGAGAATTCAGTTCTCAACTCTCTGGGAATGGTATATACCTGAAACAAAAGTGTTGAATCAGAAAAGATTATGCAATCATTTCATATGTTATATGCTGTTGATGGGCTTGCATTGCTTGCAGCCCCCTCCAATACCAATTTGGATCCAGCACCTTTTTAGTTCATCATTGAACCCATACACCCCCTGCTACAGTAATTACCTTTGGGCTGCCTGGGTGGATGCCCTCCCAAACAGGCAGTTTCCAAACATCGTTGCAAAGGCCAAAGCTGTCCCTTGGAGAGTGGTGGTACTACCCGGTTGGAAATGGGCACAGAATCTCAGTGGTGAGAAGCATGAATGAAACAATCAAGATCAAATGAAAAAACTGGAAATATAAGATAATTGAAGGTGCTGTGGTGTGTTTATCTAGTGGTAAAGGTAAAGATGAAATGGTGTTTCAGCACAATCGAGACCTCAACCCTGGCTGTGACGCTACCATGGCTTGGCTCAAACCCTGACCACACTCAGCTCCTGACACCACAAGTCAGCTGGATTACACGATGATGCCACAGCACCTTTAAGCTGACTCACAGTGTCAGAAGCTCAGCAAGGTCAGAGTTGGAGTTCCAGCTATGGTAGCCTTAACTTCATCTACTAAAACTGAGATCCTAGCAACTGGTGCTAAATTCACCATTTCACCTTCCTTCATCTAAATATAAAAATATGCAAAGCTGCAAAATCTGGCTTACAGTGATATCATCCTCTGGGAACAATAACATATCACTATGTTTGTCTCTTTGGATTTCATTTTTTCTTTGGATAAGCTCGTCTTCATAGCTAATTGGCTGTATACCAGTGGCTATTTCCTGCAAAAAAAGGAATATTTAGGTCACAAAGATGTACTAAACTAAGGACAAATTGTTCCAAGAAGGTAAGCTTGTTCTAAAGAATATACTTTATTTAATAAAAGTTAATTGTAGTTGGTTTCCAATAGCAATGACATGCCAAAGTAGACATTCCTCTATTTCCAAGTACTTAAGGAACATGTTCTTAAGAATGGGTTAGCTTTTGAGCAGGAGTTGCAGTCCAAGAGTTAGAGGCTAGTGAAGAAAGATTACCTAGACAACTTGATGATAGCAGCAGCTGGTAATCGATTTAGGAAATTGAAGTTAATCCATCTGTGCTAAGGATGGGCAAATGTTCACAAGCATGGTCCCATGTCAAAATTTGACATGATACTCAGTGCAGAAGAAGGATACTACATCATTATCTATACTGATACTAACTACCATTAGATGGTTTAGATAATTAGGAAATTTCACCCCCTGAAAATGTTTCTTATTAGGTAAAAAAGAGGATGATACCAAAAATGACTTTTCAAGATGAAGCATACAAAAGGAGCAGACAACTCAAGACATGATCTCATTTGGCACTTTTGTATCAAAATTTTTTTGTGCTCAATTGAATAGAAAAATCAATCCAATCCTAAATCTGCATTGGATCAAAGAAACTGATCTGTTTTCATTTGGAAGGGGGATTTGAAACAAGTACAACTTACTAAGACAAGGGTGTAGAAAACATTTCTAATGTAAGTGGGCAAAAAAGGACCATATGACCACGCCCACTTTGCTGACATTCATATTCTTTGGACAAACTTTAGGGCAAGTTGTTACATATTACCAAAAAGTGACAAGAAATTTGCTACAAGCACCCCATAGTGGTTGAAAAAGGTCACCTCCCTGCAACATTAGCAAAATGGATCAGGGAAATGGAAGGATGGGTTCTTGGAAAGGGTTGCTGGTTGTTGTGGCCAGCAGTGAATTGGGCCAACAGATAGTTTGGCCACTGACCTTTGTGCCAAAGCTTAGTGGATACAGTCTAATTTTACTGTATAGTGGGTGACTTTCAAATAACTTAAAAGTGGGGGCAACCCCTTTGCTACAAAAACATGAAAAATACATATAATTTGAATAGTTAGGGTGAATTGGCAAAAATGTCTCCAAAACCTTGAAAAATGAAGGATGGTGGTCCTATGAGCCATGTTCCTTGGTTCATCACTTGTATGCTCTTCTTAACCACTAAACAGGTCTTAATGCTGATGATTGTGGTAAATTGAATATTAATGACTGACCATGAATAGAAACATTAATAAAAAAAAATTTTTCATAGACAAAACTTAAGTCTATACACACTATTTTGAAAGAAAGCAAAATAATTTAAAATGACTTTATTGTGAATGGTGAGTGTAGGATCTGGTAAACCCAATAAACACAATCTTAGTCAACATAACTTTTCTATAGAGGAAAATTGGGATTAACTTTTTAAATAAACACCAATGCTAAAAACTTTGTAAAAATATTGAAATTTGGGATTATGGCAAATTTACTTTGCAGCACATTATAAATGTTGCAATGCAAATTGAAGGCAGCAGAAAGGCATTTTCCTGGATTGCAAGGTTTTGCAGTTCATTTTGCTGAAAGATTGTGCGTTCAATGAGGGAAACCTGGCAGCCCGACTTCCACCCATAATACAAATGAGAAATGACAAATGTCAACAAACGCAAGGAAAGCTCAATATAAATTCAACAGCTTTAGAACTTCAGCAGTTTTGAGCTATGAGCACATTTCCTAATTTTTATTGCCATCTGTCGATTATAACCAATTAATTGTCTGTTGCTTAGTGGAGGCGATGTCAAGAGGGCATAACGTTAAATATTGGTTAAATTAGAATTTAAGCACAGTTAAAATTGCCTAGGACGTTTGCTGGCGGTCATCGGGTTTCTAGGGTCCAGTTGGCTCCATGCTCTAGGGTCCATTCCATTTGTTCCATCATACAGTACATGCATTGAATTGCCGTGTTTGTGTACACGTTCTGTTTATGCACTGGGTCAAAAGTTAAGTCATATTGGATATTGGCTGTCGACTGATGGACTGACAATCGGGCTTTCTTTGGGTGATATTATACTAATGAGGTGTCGTCTAGGTATTTTGGTAACTACCTATCGTGTGTTTTTGTCTGTTCACATTCATTCTTGTTAGCACAGCGTACAAGCAAGTTAGGTCTTTTGCGATCTTCTGGTTTATCCTGGTTTCCTTCGAATTCGCTTATTTCTTTCCTGTGTCATAAGCAATGATTGGTCATAATTTAGTCAACCCAAGCATCATCGGTGACATGGAAGGCTGTTGTGAATGGCTGTGGCTCCAAGGACTCTGGAACACAAACTCAAAAGTTCAACCCCCGGTGAGATTGCTCCATGTTGTGTGTCTTTCTTATTTTAAAGTCAACCTACCGTTTATATCGTATAACCTAACGTAACTTTGTAGTTTGTGGTTTGTCCCCATCAGTTTCTCCCCTTCAAGCAGCCAGACCCCGAGTCAGCAATTATTGGGCGGGAGAAGTTCACATAATACCCTTGCAAGTCTCAGAAGAAATAGTGTTTATATATATCGGGGGTTAAGGGTTTCTTGTATTCTGCGTGCAGTTTTCTCAATTTTCCGTCAATAATTCTACCAGTGACAAAGTAAAACATATTGCCTCTAGTCCTATTCTATTCTAGTAAACGTTTATTTTGAATTTCGCTGGCGCCGTGAGTCTAAGTTTACCTCGGTTGGATGCGTGGGGTGTGCGCTGGTTGTGTCGCCGGTTGTCGCTCTCAAGAAGAATGGGGCAGGGAGCAAGCATTTTATCTACGAATTTTGCGGCGTGGCGCTAAACAGCAGTGAAGTAAATCTGGAGCCGTGTTCAATAGAATATTTAAAACCGTGTTAAAAACAATTCGTTGGAAATTTTGCCTGTCTGCTGACAACATTTCAATAGCCAAAGGGTAGCGATTTTTTGAGAAGTCTCACTCTATGTTTAGTCCTAAAATCGACATCTGTGCACTTTAGTATCTAACAGGTATTTTGTTAAAATGTTGCCAACCCTTGAAATGAAAAAGCTGTCAAACACGCTAACAACCTTTGTCACGGGGTGACCCCAAGCCCGGAGAGGAGTAGGCACAAGCCCGGCAGGTTATAAAAAAGGGTGAGACACCCGTGGTGGCGCTGCCACGATTATTTGCAGGTATTCGTCTCATGCGAAGGAGACAAAAGACTAGCAAAATCTTTGGTGGCATTTGGCAACTAAAGGGTAATTGTTCGGAAGTAGTGAACGTTTTCTTAGAAAAGTTGTTTCTGTGTTGCTTTCTGCTGCACGAAATTAGTGTGGTAACAACAGTTATACGGAAATCAGCAGAGTGAGATCATTGGCCTTGGCCGAAATCTTGATAAGGTGTGACAGGGCATGCTTCCAGCGTGGTTTCGGCCCCTGGCCACAAGGTCAAAGGAAAGCAAAAATGTTGGCACACCCGATAAGTAGGTTAACTGCATTAAATTTAAAGTTTTTGGTAAAGTATCAAAGAGAGAATGCATTGCTCTCTATTAATCACGTCCACTTGCTCTGGTATAATTCCTTGACTTGTACTCTGGCCCTCAATCAGTTATAGCTATTTCATGGGTGCTTGGGTGTCTCGTTAGCCCACGAGACGGGGTTTAAGCCTAATGGGAATGTAAACAAAATATTTCGCATTTTTGTTGGCATACCAGTTCCCGCCTATAGCACGTCATAGGGTGAATTGTCTTTGCCTCACAAGACATCCTGTCTTTTTGCAGTTGTGAACATCTAGTAGCCATTTGTCTGCCGGTCTTAATAAGGGATTCGGTTGTTTCGCGTGCCTATCTGGTATAAGGGGGTCTCATTCATAGGTTTGGAAGTTATGCTTCATGGTTATTCTGACCTTGTTTCATCAAAGATATCCCTTGAATACAACCTTCGTGCTTAAGGCTTCCCAGTTATCTAGTCAAGGATTATCTGGTATGGCACTATCAATACGTATGTCTGTTACAATAGTTGTTGCTGTTGACCAAATCTGATCGGTGTAATTCGTCTTTGTGTAGCCATATACCTTGTCACAGCGTGCAAAATTACTTGCGGTTGGGTGGTTACAGTAGCCATAGAATAACTCACTTATTTCCTTTACATTAAAGCTAAATTGCCTAGGTTGCTTCTTGGATGTTTCAACTAGCCTGCACAGCTCGGTACTTTACAAGTCCACTTCTAGCTCATGCATGTACTTTCCCAGCGCTTGCTTGGCTCTTGGCCGAGGCTCTAAGCAAATGAGGGCCAAGCTCATCGACGATAAATACGTAATGGCTTCAAAATCCCTGGGGGCTTAACTCACATTGGTCTGAAGCTCAAGCTGCTATACAATATGTCTACAATTCAACTGCATGCGGCTGTTTTTATTTAAGGCTCAAAAGGCATGTAGTAACTTTAAGGCGCAAGGGGCAGGTGGCAATTTTCAAAGTTTCACACTCGCGCTTTTTGCAGTTTTACAGTTCATGCGGTATGCGGAAATCGTCAGGTTCAAACTGCAGATGGCTCTCTTGGAGTTCACTCTGCACGTATGGTAGTTTGTACAGTTCAACTGCATGCGGCGAAAGGGAGTAAGGTTCAAACTGCAGGTGGCAGCCCTACGGTGGAACGGCAAACGACAGTAAGGTCCACACAGTTGGTGGCAGCGTTAACGGTTCAATCTGCAGGTGGCAGCCCTACGGTGGAACGACACAAGGGTGTAAGGCTCAAACAGCATGTGGATAATTTAACGGTTCAAACTGTGCGTGGCAGTCTTAAGGTTCAACGGCAAAGGCTGTAAGGTCAAACTGCTTGTGGCAGCTTTACCGGTTCAAACTGCAGGTAGCAGCTCTAAGGTGGAACGGCAAGAGGCAGTAAGGTTCAAGCTGCATGTGGCAGCTTTAACGGTTTCAACTGCAGGTAGCAGCTCTACGGTGGTACGGCAAGAGGCAGTAAAGTTCAAACTGCATGTGGCAGCTTCAACGGTTTTAACTGTAGGTAGTAGATCTAAGGTGGAACAGCAAAAGGCTGTAAGGTTCAAACTGCATGGGGCAGCTTTAACTGTTTCAACTGCAGGTAGCAGCTCTAAGGTGGAACGGCAAGAGGCAGTAAGGTTCAAACTGCATGTGGCAGCTTTAACGGTTTCAACTGTAGGTAGCAGCTCTAAGGTGGAACGGCAAAAGGCTGAAAGGTTCAAACTGCATGTGGCAGCTTTAACGGTTTCAACTACAGGTAGCAGCGCTAAGGTGGAACAGCAAAAGGTTGTAAGGTGTCGCAGCTTTAACGGTTTCAACTACAGGTAGCAGCTCTAAGGCGGAACGGCAAAAGGCTGTAAGGTTCACACTGCATGTGGCAGCTTTAACGGTTTCAACTGTAAGTAGCAGCTCTAAGGTGGAACGGCAAGAGGCAGTAAGGTTCAAACTGCATGTGGCAGCTTTAACGGTTTCAACTGTAAGTAGCAGCTCTAAGGTGGAACGGCAAAAGGCTGTAAGGTTCAAACTGCATGTGGCAGCTTTAACAGTTTCAACTACAGGTAGCAGCGCTAAGGTGGAACGGCAAAAGGTTGTAAGGTGTCGCAGCTTTAACGGTTTCGACTACAAGTAGCAGCTCTAAGGCGGAACGGCAAAAGGCAGTAAGGTTCACACTGCATGTGGCAGCTTTAACGGTTTCAACTGCAGGTAGCAGCTCTAAGGTGGAACGGCAAGAGGCAGTAAGGTTCAAACTGCATGTGGCAGCTTGAACGGTTTCAACTGTAGGTAGCAGCTCTAAGGTGGAACGGCAAAAGGCTGTAAGGTTCAAACTGCATGTGGCAGCTTTAACAGTTTCAACTACAGGTAGCAGCGCTAAGGTGGAACGGCAAAAGGTTGTAAGGTGTCGCAGCTTTAACGGTTTCGACTACAAGTAGCAGCTCTAAGGCGGAACTGCAAAAGGCAGTAAGGTTCACACTGCATGTGGCAGCTTTAACGGTTTCAACTGCAGGTAGCAGCTCTAAGGTGGAACGGCAAGAGGCAGTAAGGTTCAAACTGCATGTGGCAGCTTGAACGGTTTCAACTAGCAGCTCTAAGGTGGAACGGCAAAGGCTGTAAGGTTCAAACTGCATGTGGCAGCTTTAACAGTTTCAAACGGTGGAACGGCAAAGGTTGTAGCAGCTCTACAAAGCAGCTCTGGAACGGCAAAAGGCAGTAAGGTTCAAACTGCATGTGGCAGCTTTAAGTTTCAACTGCAGGTAGCAGCTCTAAGGTGGAACGGCAAGAGGCAGTAAGGTTCAAACTGCATGTGGCAGCTTGAACGGTTTCAACTGTAGGTAGCAGCTCTAAGGTGGAATGGCAAAAGGCTGTAGGGTTCAAACTGCATGTGGCAGCTTTAACGGTTTCAACTGTAGGTAGCAGCTTCTAAGGTGTAACGGCAAAGGCTGTAAGGTTCAAACTGCATGTGGCAGCTTTAACGGTTTCAACTGTAGGTAGCAGCTCCAAGCTGGAACGGCAAAAGTCAGTAGGGTTCAAACTGCATGTGGCAGTCTTAAGTTACAACTAATGTCTAAACTGCATGTGGCAGTTTACAGGTTCAAACTGCATGTGGCAGTTGAAAGGTTCAAACTGCATGTGGCAGTCTTAGGTTACAACTAATGTCTAAACTGCATGTGGCAGTTTACAGGTTCAAACTGCATGTGGCAGTTGAAAGGTTCAAACTGCATGTGGCAGTCTTAAGTTACAATTAATGTCCAAACTGCATTTGGCAGTTTTAAAGGTTCAAACTGCATGTGGCAGTTTTAATGGTTCAAACTGCATGTGGCAGTCTTAAGTTACAACTAATGTCTAAACTGCATGTGGCAGTTTACGGGTTCAAACTGCATGTGGCATTTGCAAGGTTCAAACTGCATGTGGCAGTCTTAGGTTACAACTAATGTCTAAACTGCATGTGGCAGTTTACAGGTTCAAACTGCATGTGGCAGTTGAAAGGTTCAAACTGCATGTGGCAGTTTTAAGTTACAACTATTGTCCAAACTGCATGTGGCAGTTTTATTGGTTCAAACTGCATGTGGCAGTTTCAAAGGTTCAAACTCGTGTGGCAGTTTTATTGGTTCAATCTGCATGTGGCAGTTTTAAAGGTTCAAACTGCATGTGGCAGTTCAAACAACATGTGGCGGTGGCTCGATTCTTGGACGAGATAGTCCCTGTAATCGCTTTATTAATGTGCAATAGCGGCGGTGGCTCGGCCCTTGGACTAAAAGTTCATGGGTCGATTATTACAGTATGGCTTGGCTGAACGAGGACACTAAGTCCTCGGGGGTGTCAGCCTTTACCTTTTTAGTTTCCTTAGGAGTTGACGCTCCACGCCTTCGTTTGTTTTTCTTAAGGCATTTATGATGTTTGATGTGGGCAATTTTTTTTTTCCTACCTCGTTTTTGTAAGGCTCATTATTTCTTCTTTACTGCTTTTTAAATTTTTGGGACCGGGAGAAGATCTAGTATAGTTCAGGTTTTTAATAGTGTGTCTAATTTTCTTCCAACAATTTTCCTTCTACTTGTACGGTAGGTGATTGTGGGGTCAAAACTTCGTTTTTCTGTGGCGGAAATTTGGCAATTTCGGTTTCAATCACCGACCGTACAAGATTTAGTTCCGCAGGCAACAAAGGGCCGGTGCATCGCACGCCCAGTTTCCTGCATTAAATAATTAGAAGTAGTCGTAGTTAGATTTAGTATCTAGTCATTGTTTCCAATAAAGAAGGAGGTATAGTTAACATGGTGCTTTAGCTTTCGATTGTCCTAGGGAAATTTAAATATTGGTTAAATTAGAATTTAAGCACAGTTAAAATTGCCTAGGACGTTTGCTGGCGGTCATCGGGTTTCTAGGGTCCAGTTGGCTCCATGCTCTAGGGTCCATTCCATTTGTTCCATCATACAGTACATGCATTGAATTGCCGTGTTTGTGTACACGTTCTGTTTATGCACTGGGTCAAAAGTTAAGTCATATTGGATATTGGATATTGGCTGTCGACGGATGGACTGACAATCGGGCTTTCTTTGGGTGATATTATACTAATGAGGTGTCGTCTAGGTATTTTGGTAACTACCTATCGTGTGTTTTTGTCTGTTCACATTCATTCTTGTTAGCACAGCGTACAAGCAAGTTAGGCTTTGCGATCTTCTCCTCCTCCCTGTCCCCTTCTTTTTATTTATTGATTTTATGATTTGTTTTGTATTTCAGTTCTCTGGCAGTCTTTCTGCTGGACAGGTGCATTGGCCCGGAAATTTGGCAATTTCGGTTTCAATCACCGACCGTACAAGATTTAGTTCCGCAGGCAACAAAGGGCCGGTGCATCGCACGCCCAGTTTCCTGCATTAAATAATTAGAAGTAGTCGTAGTTAGATTTAGTATCTAGTCATTGTTTCCAATAAAGAAGGAGGTATAGTTAACATGGTGCTTTAGCTTTCGATTGTCCTAGGGAAATTTAAGCCAATCCTTTAGATCTATTAACCAGAGTATGAATCCTGCAAAC
>JACTAT010000214.1:49592-114874 GCA_014526335.1 Chrysaora quinquecirrha
ATGACGAACCCAACACCACCGGTATAGTGAGATTTCACCTCGACCAAGGTGAAATTTCACCCAGGAGATGTGAATTTTTCCCATATAAACGAAATACCACCGGTATGGTGAGGTGAATTTATTTGAGCAGAATTCTAGAATCCTCGTTCTCATTTTATGGAAGCGAGACTATTAAACACTCCACCTCTCAGCCCTGGGGTTGACAGGTGAAGTGAAAATGCCATATAAACAGAAGCAAAACATTTGCCTCGCCTATCAGCTCCGGGTCTGGCAGGTGAAGCGTTTTTCTCGCATAAACAGGCCCTAAGATGCAACAGAAAACGGTATGAAATAGATAAGTTGGAGAATACAACATGAAATGAACAAGTTGACGAATACAGTATGAAATGGACATGCTGACGAATGCAGTATGAAATGAACATGCTGACGAATGCAGTAGGAAATTAACAAGCTGACGAATATAATACGCGATGAAGATGCTGACGAATACAATATGAAATTAACAAACTGACGAATACAGTACGAAATAAGAATGCTCACGAAAACAATAGGAAATCAACATGCTGAAGAATAAATTATGGAATGAAAATGAATGCTGATAAATGCAGTGCGAAATGCACGCACGGAGAAGTACGTAGGCATATAGAACACGTGGACTAATACGATATGACGATGCATATGAACAGACTTATCGAGTTATTCGTGTGGTTGTGATGTGGTTGGAAATAAGATAACCAAGTTAAAAACATCTGCATCTTATGTGTTAAGAAATATTTATAGCATATGCAGTTAATGTATATATAACCTCAAAGCTTACCGATTGAAGCTTTGTGTTCTTTATCATCATTAAACTTCTGAAGATCTGATAATACTTTTAAGATAAGAACAGCAGTTGTGAGATCTCGTGCGGTCGAAGATAGTTCCTCCATGTAATGGAAGGCCTCTCTACGATAAAATATCAAAAATGAGTCAAGAAGACTCACACATTTGAAAGAAATCAGGAGAAAATTTGCTGGCTTGGCCTCTCTATAATGAATTATGAAATACAGATAACATTATTTTCTTATCCATCATTCTACACGTATTGCGTCCGTCGCCCCTTAACATCCAACCACCCTAATCCAGTTACTCCCAGGAAACAGTAATTTTTGTTGTAGTTTGTTAGTAGCTGTGTCCGAAAGAGTGGGAGGATGATAATAAACCTATCCCCCATTTACACTGCCAGTTAAACTTGTTAAACAAGTTTTGCATAAACTAGTCCAGCAGGAGAAATGCTGATTTCAGCAACAGTCGCGAGTATCTCAGAAGAGGAGAAATTTAGGAGAAATCGACCCAAGTAAAACTGTTTGATACCGATTGACCCGCTATAAGTTGGCTTGTTTTGCGAGACATCGTAGAACAATATGTGAAACAGAAGAGAATCAAGAAAGTTGTTTTCTTACTTCATGATGACTGAAAAGTCAGTGTCAATTTCTTCCAGAGGTTTTATTCGTGTAGCCAGACTTAGAATTGCCTTTCTCAATATTGGTTTGTTTTTGTTATACTTGAGTCCCTCCCTACAAAGCAAGAAGAGTTTTGAGAAGATTTACACATGATAATAAAAGGGGTTCTTTATTCTCGAATATTATAAGCGCCTTTACCATTTATTTACAGGGAGCGAGGGGATCCCCAGATAAAACCTTTCTTCTAATTTTCCAGGACTTGCGGTGGGAAACGTTTACTAATATCCTAGGTATGTAGCTGGCTGTACAATGGATAAAGTAAACCCGAATTTTCATCCAAAAAGGAGCATAGTGTGACCACTTACCAAGAAAACGATCTGTGTAACACCAAGGCCAAACAATCAAACATTGTTGGTGAAACATTTAAAATTCACTTAATATAAAGCAATGTTTGAGCGTTTGGCAACGTCGCAAAACATTGCTTGACAAGAAAAATTGCTTGGCAGTGATTTTGAAAAACTTCAAAAACTCTGCTGCTCGCAAGCAAAAGATGTTTGAAGAGCAATGTTTTTGCGACGTGGTATAGCAGCGCAAATTTCAGATGCTTGATGAACAATGTTTGATCGTTTGGCCCTTCTTTAACCCAGGCTGTAGTTGTGAAGCACATTTCGATACCAGGCGCAGAGAATTTCAGGGCCAAAACCCACACATGCGCTAAACATACACCTTTATAAAAATTTATAAAGCATCCTCTCGGGTTCGGGTTTCTTTTTGGCTTATTTCTATTCTGATAGGTTTATATTTTTGCAATTGATCATTTGCCTCTTTTGACGAAAAAGCTTTCTGTCTGCAAATCAAAAGTTTGTAATTTTGCTTAGAATTTTGACCTGGAAATTTGAATTGATCATTTCGAGATGATCACATAAGAATGGCAGAAGATCCACAAGAAAATCTGCTACTTTTTGTGAAGAAGTCTTTGATAAATGCGAAAAACCGACGGTCTTGCTTGCTTTTTTCTACAAAGAAAATTGAAATATTATTAATAGTACAAGAGAAGGGGAGGCTAGGATCTGTATATCGAGCAGTAGATTAACATAACATAAATACGGTTCGGGCAATGTACGGTTATTCTAGCCTGAAATTCAGACCTGGCCAGACCAGAATGTCCAGACCAGAATGTCTTTGTCGTGTTTTTACTAGTTTCTTTGAACTGGGGTCTGGTTGGCTACGGTTATTTACATCCCCCGAGGGATCCATGACTTATGGATAGAGGGGAATGTGCCACCAGGATTTTACAGACCCATCCTCTTACAAAGTAGACATATTAGGCCCTATATTTTGGGTAACAGCAAGCGGAATATGAGAGTAACAGGCCACATTATTGCTTGAAATGGCACTACGAACATCTTGACGCGATATCAGCTAAGACTATTCGGACTCAAATAAAGCAAATTTTTTTGTTTTCATCAATTTCCCACCCTGCTATATGAGGTTATAGTTAAAATCATACCCATGTTTAGAGAATTTCAGGGTCAAAATATCACCTATATTTGCAGTACATACCGGTACCAAAGTTATATTAAGGAACCCATCTGGGTTCGCGCCTCTCAACACGGAGGTCACGAGTTTAGTTTCACTCACTAAGTACTAGATTCTTTAGTTTAAGTTTCAACAGTCAATACCTATGTGCTCTTTGGCGATTTATACCTTAAAAACTGATTTTCTTGTTGCACTGTTCACCGGTAGAGAATGCTCCAATTTACAATCCAGATCTTCCAGGAGTAGTTTTAGACTTGATGGCTTTAAAGCCAGAACTTCAGTTTCCTGATTAAGAAACAGTAAACTGTAGACGCGATTGAAGATTTGAAGAGAAAATGGAGGTGGCTTTAAAGGCAGGGGAACACGGGGTTTTTGAAATTGTGATGGACGCTGTGATATCAAATATGAAAAAACTAACAACAGGGTCTCTTTCAGTTTCATGGGACTTTGACTGGGTAGGCAAGCTATAGTTTTTTAGGAGAATATTGATTAGAATTATAGAAGAGCAGTAGACTGGAGGGGCAAATGCTCCCCATGTTACTCTTAGGTGGTCTATTTCCAACCCGCCGCTCTTATTAGGACCTCCTCTTCATTAAGATTCGCAATAGAATTTGTGTCGATATGTTCCTCTACTGCGACTCTCTGGGTATGCAACTTTACTTCTATATATTTTCGCAAGTACTTGTACATCATAATAACTAGAACTTTCTGTAAGAGCATAGTTGCATGTATAGTTTCAATCTGCGCAATGAATCGTGTGACTTGTAAAAATTATAACTTAGAAACTCTGTAAATAACTAGTCAGTCAGTACGAAGTCAGTACGAAGTCAGTACGAAGTCAATGTAAAGTCAGTTGATCAGACATGATAGAGAATCGTCTCTCAAATGTCGTCTGACTCCGTGTGTTCTCAGTGCGCACGTAAAACTCAAGCAGCAGCAAAGATCCTTCTGCTACGAACGATCCCGGCTACACTTAGTCCAACCCCGGAAATTGGGCACCTAAGATTAGTATGCTAAAAGAGGGGTCGACAACTAAGGTACAGTTAGATGTATAACAAAGTACAGAGAGTGACTAAGGGTTATACAGATCTACGGAGAGTGGTTAAGGGTTGAGGTGTGTTGAGATAGATAACCGTAGATAATCTTACCTTTGTATTCAAATCGGAGTCAAGAATATTCTTTGAAACCACGCCATATTTAAGAGCGTTGAAGACGAATAGATCCAACTCCCTTAGAAAACAAGAAAGACATAAAATAAACAACACAATGTTTATTAAGATATTTTTTCAAAGATATGTTCAAAGAAACTTTATCCTTATAGCATGGCCGATCTTTTAATTGTTAAGTTTAGTTTCAAAACAACTTAAATTTACCTTAGGAAGGGACGGTATTGCAGCCACAAAAAATTTGACTTATCTTTGCCTTTTTCTTCTGTTCTTTCTTCTGTTACACTGTCTTTGTCATTGTCAGTATCCTAATCAAGAGTAAGAACGTGCACATTTTTCAGCATTTTCCGTAAAATTTCTATTTAGCCACGGGGTCCTTATTCAAAACTCCACGTTACAGTGTGAGGACTTATACGAAAGGCTGGTTAATTGGAGAGGGAAGTTTTTTCAAAAGTCAATCTGTCTAACAGGGGCTTATTAGGTAAGTGGAATATGCTGTTTGAAATAATACTGAAATGCCCGCCATTACCCCCAAAAACATGGCCTTTCCCACCTTCTTCGTAAGTAATAGGGTATGATCAAGTCAAACTGCATTTATAAAAATATGGGGGAGGAGGCGTATTCAGGAGGCGGTGTATTAAAAACTTCCATCTCAAAAGAAGGGGCTCTTGTTGGAGAGGGGGTTCATTCGAGAGCGAGAGAGGGCTAATTTGAGAAAGGGGGATTATTCGAGACTGGGGGCTTGATCAAATTATTACGATAACAACTCTTTCATCCTATAAGAATCTTGAAATAAGTAGGTGTTAAACAACTGAATTCTGTAGTGATTAAAATAAATGAAATCTAACTTTTTCAAATGATTGGTCGTCGGTTCCATCTTCGCTGTCTTTCTTCGCAGATTTTCTGAAA
This sequence comes from Chrysaora quinquecirrha, assembly GCA_014526335.1. NCBI lineage: Eukaryota > Metazoa > Cnidaria > Scyphozoa > Semaeostomeae > Pelagiidae > Chrysaora > Chrysaora quinquecirrha. Next base: position 54,649 of record JACTAT010000214.1, read on the forward strand.
AATCAACAGAAGAGCTAAAACAGGGACGAATCAAACGTGGAAAGAAATTGTCATTTTGTTCAGAGAATATCATTTTTAGACGAAGCATTTCACAAAATTTTAAGAGCAAATTTATTAGGTCAGTATAATTGCATATAGAAGCTCGGTCCATTTTCAAAAAAATCTCTACGAGCACACACTATGCATGATTACAAACTGCTGCATAAAAGACGGATGAGAAAGAAAATTGGAAATACATACTTCTTTCCTGATTTTTTCGATGCTTTTTCACTTTGATGAGCTGAAGGAGGCTTCAAAGCTGTGTATTCATCTACATCAAAGATTGACTGTGGTGGAATATAATTTGGCATTTCTGCAAAAGATTTAAGAATAATTAGTCATGAAAGAAGACATGTGAAATGGAAGGACTGAGAAATCTTTCGGTAATTCGGGATTATAGGCTCAATCATTTTTTATTTTTGAAAATTTGCAGCCTGTTTATCAAACATTGATTGGCAAACATTTGAAATTTTCTTTTCAAGTAACGATTAAACATTTGACCACAAGACATTGCTTCACAAGCAGAATTGCTGACTGAAAAGTTCAAAAACAACCAAAAAAAGCTCAAGGAATACAATGGATTAAGCTGATTGGTGTTCAGAACACAATACCGATCCAGCTTCAATTTTCTGATTGGTGCAGTTCAATCCGCATCTGGGTTTACATGTCGCCTTAATCAATTGTTTTGGCCTGTTTCAAAATTAAGGATGCCACAATGATGTTCAGACGAAAAAAGCTTTCAAGTGTATTTTAAGACGTCTCTACTTGTCTTCGCACTATTTATTTGTGTGTAGAGTGCAATATCATAACCCTATTATATCAGTTGCTTAGGTTACCATTCCATTCCGTAATCAACACTAAAAAAGAATCGCAACTTACCCACAAGGCATTTATCCAACATTGCACATAATGTAGCAATCGTTTCAAGTCTTGATAATATCTTTCCTTTCGTCTCTGGATCCTCTTGTGTTGAGAAAGCGTTCACAATCTGAAAATTGGAGTATATATATAACACAGGGGTACTTTACTGTTAAAAATATTAGACGTGCCGCCAACAAAGATGAAGATATTTATGAATGAAGAAATGAAGAATACTGTGAATCCTCGAATTAGCACCCCCTGGGAGCTTGTCAATTTTAGACGTTTTGGATGGGACTAATTCGAGGAAGGCTAATACGAAGGGGACCTTATAAAAAGTCCATTGAATGCTTCTAATTTCCCTCCCATGTTCAATTGGAAACTCTCCAGCAGAAGTCGAAACAATTAAAATGCAAAAATTGAGATTTTAGGCCCTGGCCAAACCATCATACATTGTTGGTCAAACATTTGAGTTTGTTTGGCTATTTCACAAAACATTGCTTGACAGACAGAAGTCCTTCAACAATGTTTTTGAAAACTTCAAAACACGCTTGCCACAAGCAGAAAATGTTTGACAAGCAATATTGTGTGATGCAGCCAAACTGTCAAATTGTTTCACAAGTAAACCTCATACGTTTGACAAACATTGTTTGATCGTTTGACCAAGGCCTTAGAGTAGGCGGTTTATAAACAATTTTTTATCCCAGGGAGAGGGCTTATTGTGTAGCAGGACAGCATGCTCAATCATAGCCTCTCTATCATGTCAATTCTAATGTATGAACTTTCTCTCTTTCTTTCGTTCCTTTGTGTTCTCTGTGATTATTTCCGTTAGTAAATGTATTTAAGTTGTAATTAGTGTAAATTCTTTAGTCAGTCTGAATCATGATAATGTCACAAACTGTCGTATTCCTGGCTCCGTGTCTTCACACGTAAAAGTATTGTAACGCAGATCCTATTACAATTCCAGGGGGGGAGGTGGCTAACACAAGAGGGGCTAATTTCAGGATTGACGGTATTTTTGCTGAATTGAAATTTCAAAAACTAATATACCTCTCTCATCCAGTTAATCGAAAAGAACAGAGCAGAACAAATTAATTCTTTGCCATTTTGATCAAAAGTAGAGAAATTTTCAAAGGCATCCATTTTGAACATAACCAAAGGGCAACCTAGGGAAAATAATAAAGATAGATTTTGCAGAGTTTCTTGCAGAGTTTCTTCACTTGGAAATTTAAATTTCGAAACAGTGGGTGCTCCTCGTAGCAATAATATCCATAATTACTTTACTACGGTTACGACGCAAGGAGCAATTACGACATAGTGAAAGTTCCTATTCAAAGCAACCAACGGAAGAAAAAAGTACAGGATTAGCAAAAAATACTTATGTTAGCAGATTTAAAGAAAGTCGTACAAGCGAAAGACGCGTAGTATCATGGAATAGCGGAGATTACACTACTTCTGGACAGCTTCATAACGTTACCCTTGTGAAGGAGGATTATGCAGAGACATGTGGTTCTGACATGGCCACTAGTGGAAAAATCTATCCTGCAGTAATTCATTGAAATATAAATATGTATGGTACTGCAGAAGGCTCAACATAGCCGAAACACAAAAGGGGAGGACAACCGTTGATTGTTTCACTTCGAGAGTTACTCGACGATTTCATCGAGTTCTTCAGCTCAGTGGAAACGTCGATGGCTCTCTGCTCATGCTGGTTCGAATCACATCTATCATTCAAAGCCACTTGTGGAAAAATTTATCCTAGTGTTTGCAATCCATGAAATGCATATACAAATATGTATGGAACTGAAGAACACATAGCCGAAGCACAAAGTCCAGCGGGAGGAGAGCCTTAGGCTGTATGATTTGGAGAGTTACTCGGCAATTTCATTGAGCTCTATAGCTTAGTGGAAACGTCGTTGGCTCTCTTGTCATGCAGTCTTGGGTTCAAATCCTATCAATTTTGGTATGCCACTTGTGGAGAAATCTACCCTATAGTGTTTGTTTTCCATGGAAAATGTATTACGAAAATATATTGAGTTACCTAGCAGTGCGTCGATGCCTTCCAGACTTCCCTGATGTTGGATTCTCTCACAAGTAGCAAGAAGTCGAAATAATGAGTTCATTCGTAGTAAACAAGATACATTTGAAACTGAAGTGCTGTAAAAGATAAACAAATAAACCAGTAACTTTGAATCAGTGAACTTGTTCATTTCTCGACATGCACGCTTTATGGGTATATTATATAATCAACCTTGCTTGAGGGCAAGGGCTAGTCTTATTACTAAAATGTGATGTTGACACAAGATCAATTGAGCGTGTTTGCAGAGCAGCTTTCTAGACACGATTTCGAAAAGTTAAAGACTGAAAAACCTCTTTGAGATGGAACATGACTTTACCATGAATGCACAGTCCCTTAGAGGTGAAGGTCCATGCAAAGCGATGGTCAGAAACGTCAGAGACGGGCAAGTGCTAGTCTTATTACTAAAATGTGATGTTGACACAAGATCAATTGAGCGTGTTTGCAGAGCAGCTTTCTAGACACGATTTCGAAAAGTTAAAGACTGAAAAACCTCTTTGAGATGGAACATGACTTTACCATGAATGCACGGTCCCTTAGAGGTGAAGGTCCATGCAAAGCGATGGTCAGAAACGTCAGAGACGGGCAAGTGCTAGTCTTATTACTAAAATGTGATGTTGACACAAGATCAATTGAGCGTGTTTGCAGAGCAGCTTTCTAGACACGATTTCAAAAAGTTAAAGACTGAAAAACCTCTTTGAGATGGAACATGACTTTACCATGAATGCACAGTCCCTTAGAGGTGAAGGTCCATGCAAATCGATGGTCAGAAACGTCAGAGACGGGCAAGTGCTAGTCTTATTACTAATATGTGATGTTAACACAGTATCGACTTAGTGTATTCTCTTTTATGGGTATATTGTATAATCAACCTTGCTTCAGGGCAGTTAAAAAATGTCTCTATTTTTGGACCTCTTTGATTAAATTATACTATCAAAAGTTTCTTAATAACTCCTTAATTTTAACTCCACATTCAGTGTCATGACTATTATAAAGAGACACTTGCATGTAAGCAAAGCTCCAGACTACTCAAGGAAACATTTGGTACATGGATGATATAGCTATAATTTATGTGAGTTTTGACCTGTGAAAAAAATAAAAATGTGAGTGAAAAAATATTCAAAATTGAAAACTTCCTTAGCGATTTATCTTTAGTAGTATAAGTTCTTTGAACTTTTCGGGGTTCCTTATCAAATGGTTCTTAATAAACAAAGCGCGTAAGTCATCTATTAGTTTCCCCTGTTCATCATAACAGTTTACCTTGATGAAGATCTAGCTTTCTCAGGGTCTTGGCTTTTTAGAAGCAATGGATAAACATTAACAGCAATTCCTCCTTCTTCAGGCTCATCGAGATCGTAAAGCAATTCCAGATTTTTGCTACAAAGAAAATAATTTTGTAATATTAAAAAGAAAATAAGAGAAATTATTTAAATTTTCATATTTAATTTTGTAGCTATTTGAGGGAGGCACTGCTGGAGGGCAGCGTAAAAGTGGTATATGCTTTTCAATTTTTAAAAAGGCTGAGACATAAAGATAAACTAGACAAGAAAATGTTAACTTTCAAACACACGAGATAGGAAGTAAAAATGTTTATTGTGATATCAAATAATAGTTGAACCTTTGCTTTGAAAACAAAGGACTCAGTAAGTGAGGCTTCACAGAGGACGGGCTTAATAGAGCTCTTATGGTAACATGTTCTGGCTGAAAGTTCCTCAATGTTATCATTGTGCTTACGACTATTTTCTATTCCAAAACAACTGGAATGCATGAACATATTGCAATAAACTGTCATTCTTTCATAAAAAGATGTAAAAAGCTTACTTGGTAGTTATTGTATCTGCATCAGCTAAGAAATCGTCTTGAAAACTTCCCAAGAAACTTTCTGAAATCCAGTTCTAAAGATCAGACAAAGTTGCTTTAACTTTTAGGCCCTGAGGAAATGAACTGAACATTTCACTGAACATTTCCTGAACATTTCACTGAACATTTCCTGAACATTTGTTTGCTGCCTCTTTTCTGCAGTTATTTTAGTGCGAAATTCGAGATTTTAATTGAAAAATTGAAAGTTTCCGTCAGTTATTAACATGAGCATGTGCATATCAGATAAATGTTCGTTTTATTTCCCGTAGAGTAGTAATGCTGCATCATTCCTGGTATTTATGCCATTGGGCCTCCTGTGGTCCTACCTGATTTAAGATTTAAAATTGACAAAAATGAATGTAATGAAAAATTTTTATGCTTTACTTACCAACACTTTACGATCAATAACTCCTTCAGCAATAACTTCAGAAAGTTCATCGTAAAATAAACCAGAAGCTTCGTGATCTTTCTTGACACAATTTTTCGCCATCTCAAGAAGATTGATCACCTAGAAACAAATAACAAAAGTTTAATCATGGTCCAACACATTGCTTGATAAGTAAATTCCAAATGTTTCACAAGTCTTACCATCACTCTTTCAGGTTTCAAGTTTTTAGATAAAAAGAGTTACGAACTTTTACCTCTTTGAATACTCCCGTTTCAAGGTCTCTGGCCAGCTCAGAATTAGTGAAATCTTCCTTTTCTGTTGTAGTATTTCTACAAAGAATATGGATAGCGTAAGGGTAAGACTATGTAAAAGTTTTTGTTTTGAAAAAAGCAGAATTCTTCATTATAAAATTGTGGTTGGACGAGATTGGTTTAGTGTGTGATAGAGCAGCCTTCTAGACAAGATTTCGAAAAATCAAAGATTGAAAAACATTTCTGAAACGGACCACAGAATGACATTTCCATGAATATACAGTTCTTTGGAGTTGAAGGTCCTTGCAAGGCGATGTTCAGAAATGTCAGAAACGGGCAAGGACTAGTCATAATACTAAAATTTGATGTTGAAAGAGGATCAGTTTAGTGTGTTTACAGCGCGGCTTTCTAGACTGGATTTCAAAAAATTTAACATTGATGATATGAATTTTCCATGAATGCAAGCGGTGGTCAAAAATGTCAGAGACGGCCAAGGGCTAGTGTTGTAGTGTGGCTTTCTAGATAAGATTTTTAAAAAATACAAGATTGAAAAAACTATTTCTGAAATGGAACATGAAATGCCTCATCAATAAATGCAGTCTCTTAGGGGAGAAGGTCCTTGCAAGGCAATGGTAAGAAATGTCAGAGACAGGTAAGGGCTAGTCACAATACTAAAATTTGATGTTGAAAGAGGATCAGGCTAGTGTGTTTACAGAGCGGCTCTCTAGACAAGATTTCAAAAAGTAAAACGAAAATCTACCTCTTTTTGGCCATATTCGCTACTAACATCACAGTTCCAATCAAGCCAATTTTCTTATAACTGTTGAAATTTAAAATGGGCGCTTATGCATTATCTATTTATATTCAACGAAAAGAGCTATTAGTGAGATATAGGGAAGGAAAGATACGGGAAACAAGGCTGTGTTGGTTGCGGCATGTTTTGACTAGAGAGAAGAACTATGTTGGCAGAAGAATGAGAGGGATGAAGGTGCGAGGAAGACCTTAGTGGAAATGGGAAGACTGCATCACAAGAGACAGGGATGTTGCATGAATCAGACAGGACTGGGCAGCAGACCAGAGAAATTGAGGGAAATGATCCACATTGGCGACCCCACCTGAATGTGGGAAACGCCAGTAGAGGAAGAAGAGGATTCAACGTTTAGGAGCTATAATTTCTTAGAAAATCGTTGCCAATAAAGGAAATGTTTATATACATTCAGCACTTACTGAATTGATGAGTTTGACAAGTGTTTTCGGATCAAGATGTTTATATCATCCTAAAAATGACAAAACGTCACGAACTTGCTTTTAACGTAGCTACAGTAAAAATAAACTGTACCATTCTAATTGTCCCTGGGGCTACAGAACACCTTTTTTAAAACCACTTTTCTAGGATTTGAGCAGAGAGCCTAGGCTGCCATTTTTAACGTTTTTGGTGTGACAGCAATCTTGAACAAAATATGTTGGAACAACGTAAATGGTTTTTGCTATTTTCCAGGGATTCCTCCACAATATTGTTTTGGAAAATGTTGTCTTGCTTTATTACTGACATTGTTTTGTAGGTAAGGGAGGCGCGTTGGAATTGTTAAAAAGAAAATCGCTAGAATAGGCCGTATTTCTTTAAAAAGTGGGCTTGTTCAACATATTTTGTCCAGATCTGTAGGCTTGATAGGTTAGTTACGAAATAAAATTTAGTTAACCAAGAAATCAGAATTAGGAATTTATATCTTAAACATAGATCTCTAAGGCCCTATGGCCAAACAATCAAACAGCTTGTCAAAAGTTTGAAATTCTCTTGAAAAATGCTTTACCGTTTGGCTACATCGCAGAACAATGCTTGTAAAATATTTTTGCTTGCGTCAAGCACAAATTGTTTTGAAAACAATGAATGTTTGATGACGTAACCATACGATCAAACATTGCAAATTTCGAATGCTTGACAAACAATGTTTGATCGTTTGATCATGGCCTGAGGAAGACAGTATAGCTGTTCGAGATAGTATAGCTGATGCGGATCATGCTCAGGGCAAAGAGTAATTGGCCAGCAGAATATTGTTTTATTCAACAAAATGTTGAACTGTGGAGGAGAGTTTCAATCACGGGAACAAATGGAGGGAACAGGCATTTATTCGACCCCTTACCACCCTAGGTTGGTAAATCATGCACAGACGGGAAGGTTTCTCGTTACAACTTCTTCAAAAATATCGCCAAATATCTCCTTATTTAAGCTTGTTAAGCAATGTTTTTCTGACTTGGCTATATGTTCAAACACTGTTTGGTAAGCAAATTCCAAATGTTTGACCAACAACGTTTAATCGTTTGACCAGGGCCTAAAAATATATAAGGAATAAAATGAAATTATAACTCACTTCAAATATATTATCTGTGTCTGCATTATAAACCATCAATGAACTTAGCATGAAGAACAATGACCTTATCTGAGATATGGTCAGGTTATCCAGGTAATCTAATATGCTCTGAAACAAAACAAAGAAACCGGTTATACCATTACGTGGAACCTACCCAGAACTGCGAATTTTTTAACACTTTCACAGTAAAGTTTCTTACATTTCCAAAAACGAAACTTGTCAAAATTAGCGATCTCCACCAGAACTTCACCTGAAGCCCGAACGTACCAGTCAGTAGAATTAAGAAAATTAAGACCCGACAAGAATCCTTAATTGTTTATAAATATATGAAAAACAAAATAAAAGAATATGTTGAAGCGAAAAAAACGGAAATAGTTTTGTAGATTTTAGAAGAATTTAGGAAAATTGGGTTTTGGAAAAAGGTTACTGTTACAGACTTCTAATTAACGAAATGAGTGTATGGGACACACATGGGGTGCAACGTTTTTCTCTATACACACAAGGAAATCTAGAATATAAACATAAGAACCGAGGGCCTTCTGACAGTCAATGAAAGTGGACAAAAGTGTCCTCTTTTAAAAACATGTACCCTTTGCTTCGATTGAAATTCCTCTTTTGGAGGCGGAAGACTCTCTCTCAGCTGCCACGAGGTGCTACTGCCAAACTTTTCATTTACCCCTCGGCGATAAATCTTAGAATGTGACGCCACAAAAGTAAGAGTGATAAAAAGCCTCAGAGGGAGGGTGACAAAAGGTCCCTTTTTGTCACCCTCCTCTACTGACCTTTCCCAATACACCTTTTCAAGAGGTTTCTACGTTCCTGACCTACGGTGACTAAGAGAGAGTAAAGCAAGTATCTCACTTTAAGAAATACAGTGAACGGTGCCATTTTCGCAGGGTAATCAGCTACAAGTCCATCCAGAACGTAAAATGATGACTCAATCTCAGTGCCTAGGCCACTTCCAACATGCATTATGAGAGCACCAATAACTTCCTAAAAAAATTATTCTAATCAGACAACGAATTAAACTAATGCTTTTATTTACGGATACAGTATTTGGTAATACAGGAACTAAGTAAGCAGCTAAGCTAGCTCACAAGCAAAAACATGCAAACTAAATAGATGACTCAGTAAAAGGCTTCAATAAAGCGTCTTGGCAGGTTGATCACGCTAGCGAATCTATACGCACTACTGTGGTGGATACGCACTACTGTGGTTGTGTATTTTGCGTACTGTGGTGGTGTTTTTGCGTACTGTGGTGGATATGCTCCACTGTGGTGGGTTATTATGCTTGTTGCGGTGGGTTATTATGCTTGATGCGGTGGGATTCTTTTGCTGTCTGTGGTCTGTAGTTGATGCTCACTATTTGGGTGGTTGTTTTACTTCACAGTACGCAAAAAACACCACCACAGTACGCAAAATACACCACGACAGTAGTGCGTATCCACCACAGTAGTGCTAGCGTGTGATTCATATACCAAGGTTTTCTCTCGACGTGGCCGACAAAGTATCATCCCCTTTATTCCGTTGATCGCAAGAAAGAGAGATCATATTGTGCCCGATGTTCAGTTCGGAACAGGAGGACCTTAGTAAGTAACTAAGTAAGTTTATTGCAAATGGCCAAGAATATCTGAATTACCTGTTGGCAATATGCATCGAAGTTTATAAAGGCATGTCTGTAAAGACTCGCACCATAGTTAGATAAACTGATATCTGGAGAACGAAGCAGACATTCAGCAATCGACAGAACGTCTTTATACAAGTCTATGAACGCCTGACAGGATAAACAAAGTAAGGATTACTCGAGTATTTTGTTTTTGTTGTGAATGAAAGCTTCAGAGGAAACATATTTTCTATTCCAATGATTAGCTATAAGGGCTCAGTAGCAAAAACATTCCATCGAGCATGTCCAGTGTCAACAAAAAAATTTCTTGTATAGCTAGATACGACGCCATTAAGAGTGGTGACTTATTAAACTTGGCATGTTAGCCAATGCCTGTTTCCCTCGAGTGAAACGTCTCTGCACTTCTACATTTCGTTAAAAGAAACAACAATCTACTGGCAAAGAGACTTGTTTACTCTTTGCTCTGAGCCTTATTCGCATCAGCTACACTGTCTTCCTTAAGCCCAGGCCAAATGATCAATCATTGTTCGTCAAGCATTTGAAATTTGCTTGTCAAGCAACGCTTGACCGTTTAGCCACGTCACAAAACATTCAATGTTTTTGAAAAACTTCCAAAACATTTTTTTGCTTGACACAAGAGAAACGTGTTTGACGAGCACCGTTTGCTACGTGGCCAAACGGTAAAACATTTTGCTTGCCATGCAAATTTCAAATGCTTGACAAACAATGTTTGATCATTTGGCAGGGCTTTACGACTGTTATCAAGATGCATGTTTACAGTCACTAACAGTGTGTCAAAATAAAATAAGAGGACCAACATACTCTAACATTCAAGAATCATAAATGATAAGCTAAGGGCCTGGCAAAACGACGAAAGATTGTTTGTTAAACATTTGTAATTTGCTTATCAAGCCATGTTTGAATGTTTGGTCACGTCACAAAACATTTCTTTACAAGCAGGATTCGCTGGGTAGAGTTTTTGAACAAGTTCAAAAACATTTTTGCTTAACACAAGCAAAAATATGTTTGACGAGTAAGGCCCTGGCCAAACGATGAAACATTGTTGGCCCAACATTTTAAATTTGCTTTACAACAAATGTTTGACCGTTTGGCCACGTTCAAAAACATTGACAAGCGAAAACACTTTTTGCTTGACGGAAACGAAAAATGTTAGACAAGCAACTTTTCTGGACGTGGCCAAACGGTCAAACATTTTGCTTGACAAGCAAATCTCAAATGTTGGACCAACAATGTTTCATCGTGTGGCCAGGGCCTAATGTTCGCGACCTGGCCAAACGGTAAAACATTTTGCTTGACAAGGGAATTCAAAAATGGAAGAATATTAAGAAAATATAACTTCTTCACCTGTGAATGAATTTTCAAAGCTTTTGCAGCAACATCTGTAGTAAATATATCTGCTTTTATTTTTTGTTTAAATACTGATTCAACCGCCTTCCTTCTTGCGCTAATTCCATGAATAACCATCAGTGCATAGAAGTCAATAATCTGAGAAATAGGTAGATTTATTAGGGCTCTCTTTAAAACCTGGAATGTGGAAAATTGGAATGGAATATTGGAATGCTGGAATGGAATATTGTAATGTCCAAAACTCGTAAATTCGGCAATTACTTGTTGTTTCGGGGCTTTTTCGAGAAATGGCTACATTCCAATATTCCAGCATTCCAATATTCCAGTATTATAACAGGGGCTTAAAATGTTGTCCTATGCAGAATCATGTTTAAGGTTGGGTTGTTGCTAAAAGTAAAGCCAAATTGGCCTAAATTGTGTTTCAACACCAATCAGCTTACGGAATACAGCGGGAGACCAATGAAATTAACTGAAGAGTTCAAATTAGAAAACAAACTCTTTCCATCTGCACAAAACCGGCCTTTTTGCTTTGATGTAGACAGATTCCAAAACCTCTGAATGGAACAAAGATCTTGCTTTGCCAAACAGTTGTGAAACAATGGCTAGAAATGGGCAATTTTCAAGAAAATGGCTCCGTCCTGAATTTCATTGCCTTTTCTGTATATATTTCACATACTAATCGTATGTTTTGGTAATCTAAAGACTTTACCTTGTGTTCTGCCTGATCGCTCGAGGACTCGATGACCTAAGAAGGATAATGAATAAAATTAGCAAAAAATGGCAAGCAGGTTTGTTGGTCAATACATGTTTACGGACCTTCTATATGAGCGAAATTATCTCTATTATCTTCACCGTCACCAACCATATAAGAAACCTACAGCGAGGATACTTGTTCAAAACCCAATACCAATTCAGCATTCAACCACGTATTTCTGATGGGTATGAGTCAATTGCATCAGGGTATGTTTTCCGCCCTTGTCTATTTTTGGTCAATTTCTAATGTTTATACAATTCGTTTATACGAAAAAACCTTTCAGTATGTTCAAAGATGTTTCTGCCTGCTAATCGTTGCAATCTTGCAGTTCAAACTCGAGCGTATTTTTTGGTAACCTTCTGTTTTTCGCAGACTCTCCGAATTTTGACAACTGTAGACTTAGCAGGTAAAAGTTTCGTCTACCAAAAAAACACGGCTGCCGAAAATCGTAGGCAGATCGAACAAGGCGTCCGTTTCCTTGGTTGCCACACTTATGAAATTTGTTTGAGCATGTGCCGTTCTTAAGGGATGCCGATGATTTCTAAAGGATTGCCCGCGAAATTGAAAAACATTTCAAACGTGATAGTGAGCGCTTTCTTTGTTGTGAACTGTGAGAGCAGAGGAGAGTAGATAGACCGATAGACCAACTGAGTGAACATTTCGTTCTAAATTACCTTATGCAGCATTATTTTCAACTTGAACATCTTTTTTACAAGATTATATCATCTCTAAAGGTTTGAAATTATCTATGAAATTACTATTCAACATTCAGAACGAGATTCCTTGCGATGTCTGCGAAACCTTCAAGCTTCGGGGGCAGAAGGTTTTGGAGGCCTGCCAAACCTGCCGTTTTCAGAAGACTGTACCAAAAAAATACGTTTCGACGTCTGCCAAAAAGAGAAGGCATCTGCTGAAAACAGAATGTGACCAAAAAAATACGCCCCAAGTCATAATCAGCGAAGACAGAATTGTATCGACAAATTGAGTTCTGTACAACTCAAAGACTATTCAAGTTTAATAGTATAAAACATTTACTACATGTACCTTTAGCCAGCCTGCTGTAACAGTTTTCTGATATTTAAGAGCAAGTCTGATGACATCCAATGTTAAAAGCTCTTGGTCTCTATCGTTCTTTTTCTGTTGGCTACGAATTAAGGAAAATGAAGTAGAAAACTAAAAGGAAAAGACACCTTACAGATATTAGCAATGACAAGTGTAAAGTAAAGCACAGGGCGATCGATCAAACATTGTTGGTCAAACATTAGAAATTTGCTATACAAGCAAAATGTATTTGAGCGCTTGGCCATTTTGCAAGAAATTGTTTATCAAACATTTTTACTTCCGACAAACAGAAAATGTTTTCGAACTTTTTTGAACTACATTCATAAGGCCCTGGTGAAATGATCAAACATTGTTGTTCAAACATTAGAGATTTGCTAAACAAGTTATGTTTGACCGTTTGGCAACGCCACGTCGCAAGCAGAATTTGCTTAGCTATGTCCATGTTTTTGAAACGTTTCAAAAAAATGTTTGTTTGTCACAAGCCAAAACCTTCAATGAGCGGTGCTTTGCAACGCTGTAAACATTGCTCGTCAAACATTTTTTGCTAACGTCAATCAACAAAGGTGTTTTTAAATTTTTCCACAACGAACTCTGCTTATCGAAGTTTGTCAAGTAACGTTTTGTGACGTGGCCAAAAACTCAAACATTGCTTGCAAAGCAAATATCAAATGTTTGACCAACATTGTTTGATCGTTTGGCCAGGGCCTAAGAATCCGCAAAGATCGCTGCAATTGTTAAATGAACTGCATACCTGGGAATCGAGAAAATATCATCCTCTTTTCCATGCTCTTCAGTGAAATTCAGGCTCTCTCTCAGGTCACGGATTACCTAGAACGCAGAAAGAAGGAAAAATATATCATAAAGATAAATAGGATAAAAAGTTTCACAAAAGCAATGAAGAACATTTTAACTAGCATTCGCCATACCTGCAAACAGTCACCGTCTGTTACAGATTGAAGAATGAACCTGACAGCTGCTGGACAATCTTCGAGGTTTGCAGAATTTAATATATCCAGAACAGATTGCCTGATCTATCGGACAAAACAAAATGGTCTTAGTTTTCAGCAATTGGACAACACATAGTGGATTTGATTTTCAGAAAAGACGTTTGTCGCAGAGAAAGATACAGGACACAGACACAGAGGTAGCTAGATAATCAGACAGAAGTACAGCCGAAAGACTGACAAAGAGTAAGACAGGCAGATCAGGATACACATAGACAGCCTGGCAACCAGACAGACACACAGGCAGGCAGCCAGGTAATTGACAAACAAAAAGTCAGACAATATTACAACACAGAATCAAACAGACGTAGCAGATAGACAGACGGAGAGACATACAGACAGACAAGGACACAGAAACAGATACAGCCAGAAAATCAGACAAACAGGAGTAGCAGCCAGGAAGACAGGCAGACAGGCAGGCAGGCAGGCAGGCAGACAGGCAACAAAAGGGATGCAGAATCAGTCAGAGTGATGAGGACGCGCAGACCGAAAGATAGATAGCCAAGCCAGATTCTCCAGAATCAGACATAGGCAGCCAGACATGTAGCAAACAAGACAACCAGCCAGACAGACGCAAAGACAGACATACAGACGACCAGAGAGACACAGAATCAGATAGGAGATGACGGCACGCAGGAAGACAGTCAGGTACACAACAAGTTTGGACAACAATACTGAGATACAGACAGATTAACAGACAGACGGGCAGAAAGACAGACAGGCAAACAAACAGAAAAGCAGACAACCGAGATAGACACAGAAATAAAGAGGGACAACTCTGAGATACAGAGGGACATCTGAAAGACAGTAAGAATCAGTCAGATGAGGACACGCAGACAGACAATTTGACATTAAGCAAGACACGATAACAAGACAGACAGACAGACAGACAGACAGCCAGAGAGACAGAGAATAAGACAGAAGAACAAGGAGTGCTAGAAGGACAGATGATAGAATAATATATATTGTTTATGTATGGATTATATTTCCTTGAAAGTTACATTACATTATATTATTAATCTGTCAAACATACCTTTTTAAGAGTATCACCATGCAAGTTGAAGTTTGAAAAAGCATCAATCACAGCATTTGTTAATTGTGAATTGTGAAGGAACATCTCCCTATAATAATAAGAGAAAAAATCTAAGAACCAGATTGAAAGCAGTTTAACATGTTTGTGAGCAAAGTGACTCCACCCATGGGTGTATAATTTTAGGCAGATGCCAGCTGAAAATTGTTATTTGGTTCTCTCTTGAAAGATTTGGGAAGTTTCACCTGTGATCAGACGGCGACGGAAATTCTTGAGGACCATTTCCACTTTGTTCGAATTAGCTGTTCGCCGTTCGCTTGCGATCAGCGAAAGCGAACGAGAGGCGATTTTTTATTTCCATTGCAAGTGAAATTCAAGCGTTCGCGGAAAGTTTTACTTTCTAATGGCCTAACCATTAACCTGTTTTTCTGTATAAATTCATTCGCTGCAGTCAAGGGTTTAAGAATATTGCTTATGTTATAAGTACGTGGGAGAGGGCCCCAAAAAAGTCAAGCAAGTTGTTAACGCTATTTATTTAGGTAAATAGCTATTTTCAAAATTCGAGGGTTTTATTTCGTTCCAAAATAAAAACTTTCTTCTGGAACGAACTTCAAATCCGTCGTTATTTCGCTAAACATACTTCAAATCCGTCGCAATTTCGCTAAACGAACTTCAAATCCGTCGCAACTTCGCTAAACATACGTCAAATGTGTCGCAATTTCGCCATGTTTTTGATCTTGAACAACTTCTGGTAAACATGCAATTATTTCACGCTGAATTGGCAACTCAGAGACTGGGATTACTTCAAGTATTTTGTCAACCAGTTCCTATAAAAAAGAAGAACAGATTGATGGTTCGACTTCCAATAAGGTCAAACTCGCAATGGGAACGAGTCTCACTCAGCTCAAACTCGCAATGAACAGTGAAGAGAGTCGTCAACTATCTGTAATGTCAGACAAAAGACCAAAGGAATCTTGAGGTCTAGATACCGTAGATCGCATAGCTAGCATAGATACCCAGACAGGCATGAAGCAGACAGACAGACAACCATAGAGAGACACAGAATGGTAGCAGAGAGACGAGGACGCACAGATAGATAGTCGGACTGATAGCAGGTCAAGACAACCAACCAGACAGACGTGAGGGCATACAGACAAACATTAGAGAGACACAGAATCAGATAGTCAGATGACAGCAAGCAGAAAAACAGCCAGATAGATAGCGAGGCAAGAACAGACAGACGGGCAGAATATTATGCTGCTATCAGTAAGACATACATCCTTAGCGAAGACTTTAAAGGCACTAGTATCATACTCAAACCCCATTTTTGGTGTCATGAAAACAAATACGTATTACATCCAGTACCTTTTCTTCTACGATGCGATCCAGCCATCTGAATTGACTTATGATAAGGCGTGGAAGATCGATCTCGTGGCCTTGGAAACGAGGCTGCAGCGTACCGTCATCAGCGGATAGAACAGCAAGTTTTTCCAGTAAGATATTGATGATCTTTGGCTGTTTCGAAATGATAAAAATACATGGTTCAAGTCATTCAAAAACGGTCGTGATTTTAATGTCCATTAGGTTAAACCAAGATAAAATAAAGGACTTATTTTCCTTATTTTCCTTTCCTTATCCCTTATCTTATGACCAACAAAGTAAAAACCCACGCAAAGAGCCCAAGTTTATCGACGGAGCCTGCGATATGCTAGGTGCTTACGACAGGATTTTAAAGTGCTCTTGTGTGCGGCTGACTTAAGGAATAAGGATTTTTTCATTCGTGGCCAAAATTAAAATATCCAACGTGTTTGGTATTTTTTCCGCGAAGCGAACCTTTATTCATGGGAAAAAGAGAGAAGGACGAAGGAAGGATTACACGACATAAACATATTTTTATAAGAACACTGAAATTGAAGAAAGCCAAGCAATGTTCTTCATTTTTTCGATTTGAAGGCTTAAAATGTTCTTAACATGTTCTTAATTTTCTTGCTTTTAAAAAGCTATTGTTTTTCAAATTAGGTGATAATTGTTACGAAAAGCGACGCACATGTAAAAAGTTTAATACATAGTCACAATGATTGATAGTTTACCTGTTTTCTAGAGTTGAGAACAGGACAGCGCACTTAAGAAAGTAAATTTTCATTTGTTTCTAGCTTTACAAAGCCTTGTAATGTTCTTAGCATGTTCTTAACTTTTCAGCCTCTGAAGACTTATGTTCTTATATACTTTGTTCTTATAAAAAAACGTGTATAAGGATATGAGGGGCAGCTTGTGTATGTATGTCTATTTAGAGAATCGTAATGAGTTATTTGATTTTAAATAACTACGAAAACATAGAAGAAACCACAATTAACATAGCAACCATACCTGTAATTTGTCAATGCCGAGTAGCAATTTAATAAGACTGTCTTGGTTTACAACAACTGGGAAACTAGAAAAGAAGAAAGGGATCGAAAAATCAATTTACAAAACCCACTGCTATCAAACTGCTATGAAACATATTAATCACAAAGCTACACATCACCCTGTAGCCTGCTGCATGTCATATTATATTTTATTTCATTATTACATGCATTTTTTTATAAGGAAGTGCTTTATAAAGAAGGTAGTACTCAGATAGGCAAAAAAAGGAATTTCTTGTTTCGTCTGGTCTTAACATAATTTCAATTAAAAAGGTGTAGTTTTGAATAAACAGATCAAGCAGTTCTTATAACCGATAATTAAAGATGAAGGTGAAATGGTGTTTAAGCACAAGTCGCTAGGATCTCAATAGTAGTTTAACTAATTGAGACATTGACCCTGGCCGTGACACTACCGTGGCTGGGCTCGAACTCTGACTACATTGAGCTTCTGACACCAGAGTCAGTTGGATTACACCACGACGCCAAAGCACCTTCATTTAGTTTTCAACTAGTATTCATTTCAATCAATAATTTTCAATTAGTATTCATTTCTACTCATCTTCTGACACCTTTAAATCCTATATTTCCTTGACGTTTGGTTATTTTAAAGCAACAAAACATAAAAAGTTAAGGAATTGCTTAGGAATATTGAGCAGTACTCGAAATTGGCCGTAATTTAAGGAATTTTAAGTACTGAGCCTGAGCCAAACTTCCTTACCAAACATGTGTCTTATTTAACATACACTCTTTTTTCTTATAAGAACACTTGGCTTTGATTTCAGCCTGCCTGTTTCTTACTTTTGAAGTGATTTTCACCAATTTATCACCCCCTACCCTTCTCAAAAACATGTTTTCAGGCAAAGGCTTCATGCTGGTGAACTTTTCTTGTGTTTATCTGGGGTTTATCTCAAATAGTTTTAGAGACAACAGAAAATTCTGATCCAAATTTCAGCCTGGTGTTTCTTATAAAGGTTGTTTATACATGTACTATATATAAACAAATTACAAATAAAAGCCCTAAATAAATACATACTCATTGTTAGTTGTTTGCATCTGCATTGGCATCAAAAAGTTAATAAACCTGGAATTCAATTTCAATCATTAGAAATCCCAATAGTTGCATATAAGTTGAAAAATTGATATCATTATACTTTTGTTATGCATCAAAAATACCTTTCATTTTCAACAATTTGCTCTTCCAAAGCCTCCGTAAATGCATCAAGAATCTAAGAAAATATAAAAAATACAGTAATTAAATTGATGGAGCATCAAACCCATACCAGGATTGTCAGGAGGCAGTGCAAGCACTGGGGTATTGGAATCTTGCAAGGCTTTAGGAAGGAAACATTTTAGCAAATTTAAAGTTTTCCAGCCCCTTCAAAGTCAGGGACCCTGACCTTCTACCTGGCTGGGCCCCCTCTCTGGGTGGTACTGCCCAATACAACTTATTTCTGTGAATGTTATAATTGTATAGAGTTATGGAGTACATGTAGTGCAAGAATACACAAAAAAGAGATTTATTATGATTACCTGGGGGTATAATTCATGTGTCTTCAGAATAACCCATATTTTATGCTGCAATGATTGATGCTCCAGACCTATCACAAAATTCAAAAGAAATGGTTAACTAGCTTGTCTAACTAGGTCCATTGTCATTTTGAAAAAGTGATAGATAGCAAGACTCTTACAGACCTTCCTCATTACACGTATTTTTTTATAAGAAACTCTTTATAAAAAACTCAGACTCTGGAATGGCCAAGAATTTTAGAAACTGCAGTACTGGAAAACTTTTCACATAATTCTGTGACATATTCAAGTTTTTTCCGACGTTTTTATGCAATAACGTATATTTGTGGCACAAAGAAAAGCTGAAAGACCACAAGCATCCAAATACAATCGATATATAGGTTTAGAACATCATTCAGATAAAATCACAATGCCATCAATACAGATATGTAAGAAACTCGTAAGAAACTTATCCGAAAATTTTAAGAAACTTTGAGTACTGGGGAAATGTTTTAGTTTCTTATAAAAAAATATGTGTATTACATTCAAAGTATGTTGTGTACCTGGGGGGGGGGCTTAATATAATTTGGGTAGGATATGTTCCACCCATATGGATGGGTTTAGGGCCTTGAAATTCTCTAAACAGAGGGAAGGATTTTGACGTAAACCCCATATAAGACGATGGGAATAAGAAACTAGCTAAAACCGCTCACCCTACTTGAAACAAAATAGTGTTGAAATTGCTTTTAAGATGTTCATAGTACAATTTCAAGCTATAATAAGGCTTTGAACGTTTTATTACTGTCATCGTCCACTTAATATTACTCGTAATATAAGGAATGTGTCTCCATTATATGTGGGTGGGTTTGTTAAATCTGGGCAGTATATTCTCATCTGTCCTTCAGTCATGTACCCCCTGGATGTGTTTGTGATGTGTGGGGGTAGTTGTAGTCATTGCATATGCTGTTGTTCTCAATACTTCTCTTATAAACCCTTTCCTCAGGACTCAGGAACTGGTGCATGATAAGTTAGGGAACCAAAAAAAGAAGAAATTATTTAAAATCATACTCAACATCTGAATTTCACCTTCGTCAACTGTGATAACTTTTTCTTCTATATTTATACCAACATTCTGTATGATATTCTTGAAAATATCATCGTTATTACCATCGTTGTTTGTTTGTCTTCGAAGATGGGATGAATTCAGATTTTCTACTTGTTTGCTCTTTTTAACTAGAAAAAATTATCTATATGCAAGTAAAAAATTTGGTACTTATAAGGTCTGGTGGCGGCCTGAAAACATAGGTAGGTCTACTACACTTTATACCTCGGCTACACTGGGCCGTCGCTTACTTCTAAAGCTTTTAAAGATGCACTACTAGCAACAAAAGAGACAAATATTTGGATAAAGGGCAATACCTTCAACATTCTTGATATTTTCTTTGCTTTTTCGCTTGATTGACCGTACCATCTTTCCAAATCTTGCTGGTTTTAAAAAGTGGCCTAAATTGGCGCGAAAACTTGCACAGCCTCGTTTTGATTATCCCGCCAACAACAACTTTTCAGGAAATAGCAGAAATTTTTGCTGCTTTGATCCGTTTTCCAATTTTAAAAAGTCTACCAGATTTTAAAGCTAATTGCTTTAACTTTAAATTGATTTACATGACAAGGATTTTAACTTCTCAAAAGGAGTTGACAAATTTAATATTGATCGGGAACATAGATCGGGAATTCACTTTATTTTCGGGTAAAAAAATGAAGTCTTATTCTTCCGAATTTCCGTCACCTTGATCAATTGTTTCGGTCGAATTTTTGAAAAAAATATCCGCTAAGAGTTTTATGTTCCAATGTAACTGGTTTCTTCGCTTCATTACAATCAAACTTTCTCTCTAATGAAAATAGCCACAAATTACGAAATCAAGGCAATATTTAATGAAATTATTTGCTATTGAAATTATTCATAATATATCTCTGACGTTTATCAGTCTTAATTCTACGTAACTATAGAATTCCGTAAAACGCCCTTGGTTTTAGGGTTGAGTTACCACTTATCCACCCACTCCTAAATTACGCCTGGTTTCATCAAACATTTTGGTGTTAAAGCGTGTTTGGCATAGAAAGTTACGTTGGTCCGCTTTCGTTTCTAAAATAAGAAATTGTTTCAGTGGAAATTTGTTTGAATGCAAACTTTCTTGTTGAATTCTGTTTAAACTTCAAAAACTTTTAGAAGAACGATCAATAAGAATACAGAGATTCTTTAAAAAGTCTCATCTTTGATTTTAAACAAATAGGCTTGTCATCCTCTTAGGCTCTGGCCAAACGATCAAATGTTACTTGTCAAACATTTGAAATTTTCTTATCAAGCAAAATGTTTTACCGTTTGTTTGCGATTTTACTGTTTTTTTTTTTTTACTTGCGCCAAGCAAAAAAATGTTTTTGAACTTTTCTAAAAACATTGTGCAACGAACTCGTTTTTTTAATGATTCTCAAGCAATGTTTTGTGACGTAACCAAACCTTCAAACATTGCTTAATGAGCAAACTCAAATGTTTGACAAACAATGTTTGAACGTCTGGCCAGGGTCTTTCATCTGAAGAAGATTCTCAATACGAACATGCTGCCTCCTTTTACCATCTTCTTTAAAACTGACTTTACTCTAACTGGACCAAATGGGGCTAATTTCTGGTTAATAGGCTAAATGTTTATATATTCTAAATGTTGATGCATTTTTACATAAATAAAGCTTTGCTTAAAGTTTCTGCAGTTCTTAAAGATATATCCACTAGCATACAGTAAAGGCAAAAATCTATCCAGGAATAAGAAATATATAACATACAAATACTTCTGCATGTCAATATGCAGCATGCAAGTCCTAATTAAGGCTGAAAATTTCTCTTGTTGCTTCAAAATAAAGAAAAATATACATCTTTTTCTCCAATTTACAATTCAACCTGAGGAGGCTTGCAGAGGGGTGCTGCTTCTTGCCTCTGTTTTTACGTAAGAGGATGCAAGAGGTTCATTGTATATCAACCTGAAGTCACTTCTAGGTTTCACTGTTTCATTTGTAACCATAGATGGGGTGGTTTCTTCAGGTTCTGCTTTAACCTGTTGATTGCTTGTCTCTATTACCGTTTTCCTTGCATTTTCCGGCACTGGTGTTTGTGTTATAATACCAGACTTATCATCTTTAGGTGCTGCAGGATTTGGGGCTCCGTGGGGTGCAAATTGCCCCAAAGGGGGGAAAGCACCATTCAAACCAAAGTAGGGGAAACCAAATAATGGATTATACATGAAGGTTGGGTGGGCAGCACCTCCGAAATGCGGCGTGGGTGTGCTTGACGAGGGGCTTGTTGAATTTTGCTTTATTTCCGCGTGAGTTGAATTTGCAGCAGTGCTGACTGAATCTGCATTTGTGGAGGGTGATGATGTCGAAACAACTGGAATACCAAAGCTAAATATTGGCCTTGCACCTTCGCCGTTCATAAATGTTGGCATAAAACTGTTGACAGGAATTTGATAACTGAAAAGATTATTATTTGACGTAGTTTCAGCAGAAGTTCCGACTTGATGAGGGGACAAAAACTGAGGCCTGCTTAGGCCATAAAGCATTCGTGCGTCTACTGTTTTCTTTTCGCCTGCTTTTAGTCCGCGGTTCTTTCTTCTTGGTTTGTATTTATAATCAGGGTGCTCTATCATGTGTTCTGCTCTCAAACGCTTCGCCTCCTCAACAAACGGCTGTTTCTGCTCATCCGAAAGCAGCTTCCATTCAGATCCAAGTCGTCTGCTTATTTCACTGTTGTGCATTTTTGGATTTTCTTGTGCTAATTGTTGTCTTTTTTGCCTTGACCAAACCATGAACGAATTCATAGGCCGTTTGATGTGTGGTTCTTTCCTGGCAGTAGCCGCATTTTCCGCGGTTTCCCCGTTGTTAGCTTTTATCTGGCCTACATTTACGTTCCCATTTTGATTTGTTGTTAGTTCAACATTGTTATTATTCATAGAAATATGAGTTGTTGTACTTGACTCCATTATTATTCTTCGCTTGACACTACCATAACTAGCCAAACAACTTTTTTCAAATGGTTTTTGTCTGACAAACAACAGGCCTAAACACAAAGAAAGCCCTTGTTTGTTTGATTTACAAAACCGAACACTAACCTTCTTCAACTTCTTTTACTTCAATTTACAGTTTACTTACTTCAGAAGTTCTTTTGTTGGTTCTTTGGTCTTTTGTTGTATCTTGAATCTGTTTGTAATTTCAGGTTTTCGTAATTTCAAGTTTCCACAAGATGAATAATTATCATGCCGAATTCTTTAGTAATTGTCCATGTGACCTTGAATGGAATGAACAACATGGCAGTTGAACAAAAAACCTCAATTTGGCTTTTGTTCTTCACTTTGATTGGCTTATTTTGCCGTAATTCAACTCAATTTGAAAAAATCAAACCTGATATGGCGCTCGGCCAGCTGGCCTTTACCATTCGCAGTATCGTGTTTCGCATTGACACTTTTCTGCATATTCATTGACACCTGCGACCACGTTCAGCAGTCACCTGAGTTCTAGTTGGAAGTTGGGTGTGACAAAACTTGATAACGGACATTAATGACCCCCAGAAAACGCGCATTTCCAAAACGTGGGCAGTGCGGTGGTGGCAAATTATAGGGGACAGTGCGAAAAGCAGAGTAAAGCCCTGGCTCAACTAGTAGTCAGGCTAAACTCGGTGCCTCCCAGTTTAGCCACCTCGGAAAAAGTGTTATGTAGCCCGCGACAAAATTTGTAGCAAGAGACACCTAAATGTTTGTGGGAGACAACAGAAACATTTCTTGTCTCCGCGGCATGCAAACGATTCAGGGGACATGTTGCTCGCTTGTCACTCGCATGTTTAGCCACACTGGGAGACACGCCGAATACAGTGTCGCGCCCGACATGTCTCCGAATAGTTTTTCACCACAATTTGCGAAATGAGCCCGTTTTCTATCAATAAATGCTTTTGTGGATGTGTCGCATGTTTTTCATGAATTCTGTTTCAATCAGATGGTCACATTGCTTCGACTCTGGGTGAAACCCTCGCCAAAAGGGAGACGCCCAAACGCCAAGCAGAGCTTTCGGGTGGCGGGGTTAGGGGTACACGCTTTTTTTTATAAGGAACCTACCTCAAGGCCTAGTTCTAAAAGTTCCTTATTTTTGGACCTCTTTTGAGGCAATTGTAGTTCCAAAAGTTCCTTAATAGTTCCTTAATTTTAACTGCACATACAGTGGTCTTAACAATAAAAGAGGGCAATGCATATTTTAAGAAATTTTCAGTGGTGGGCCAAAGGTGACATGGGGCCCCATAAATTCTCATAATTTTTTTAACTGCCAGCCCGGAGAAAGTCCACAGAGATGCAGAAGCGGCCTGGCACCACAATTGCAGGGTAGCTAGCAAATCAAAAGGGCCCGGTTCAGGGTGCGGCAGATAAAGTTTAAGAGCCGCTCCACTAATAAAGAATTCACCTTAAATACGCCCAGCCGATATTAGTTATTAATTGATAGATGTGCTGAGGAAAACTACACGTTTTTTTTTATAAGAACAAAGTATATAAGAACATAAGGCTTCAGAGGCTGAAAAGTTAAGAACATGCTAAGAACATTACAAGGCTTTGTGAAGCTAGAAAAAATTAGAATTTTATTGGCGCTGTCCTGTTCTCCTCTGTAGAAAACAGGTAAACTATCAATTATTGTGACTATGTGACATTTTTACATGTGCATCTCTTTTCGTAGCAATTGTCACCTATTTTGAAGAACAACCGCTTTTTAAAGAACAAGAAAACTAAGAACATGTTAAGAACATCTTAAGCCTTCAAATCGAAAAAATTAAGAACATGGCATGGCTTTCTTCAATTTCAGTGTTCTTATAAAAAAAACGCGGATGCTTGTATTTCAATTTGAGAAACATACTTTTGCACTGTTTTCGCTGTTTCGAGTTTAGACGTCTGCAAACTTCAAGGGGGAAGACCAAAACTGCCGCCCACCATGGTTGGGCGGCGAAGAAAATTTTGGTTGGTAGACCCTCTAAAACGTCTATTTTAGCAATTTAAGCAACTCATATTTGCAATGAAAAAAAGCAAACTCACGAAAAAGTGATGGAAAAACTTGTAGAAGCATTACATTATGTATAATGATCGGCTTTGTTCTGGTGAAGATTCAACCATCTTGTTTGCTATGCGAGATAAGGAGAATGATTTTGCGTGTGGTTGCAGCCGTCGCACGACGCACGGCACGAAACGATTGTCATATCCATCCGTTTTTAGAATTGGCTCACAAAAACTGTAGAAATCGGTCATTGTGGGGCCCTACAAAACATCACAGACCAATTCCCTGCTGGTATCAATTAGTTTCTTTTGGAGAAGTGAACAACTTTTTTATGTTTTCAATACAATTTTGTAGTAAAAATAAAACGTGTTTCAGTTTTATTGTATCGAAACAGCTCCAGGTCATTTACTTGATTGGGCAAAGGGCCCGCACAGTGGTGGGCCAATTTGGCAAAAATTGTCGTCAGTGGTGGGCCAGCTTGTGGGGCCTGGTGGGCCAAATGGCCCACCAGTACATATGTTAAAATATGCCCTGAAAGAGGGACACTTGCATGTTAGGAAAGCTCGAGACTACTCAAGGAAACATTTGATACATGCTTAACGTACAATTTATGTGATTTTCGACTGCAAATGAATGGAACCGGCTCTCTAATTCTTGATTATTTGCAGTGATAAAACTATTCAACAATAAAAAGTTCTTTAGTTATTTTCTCTCTAGTAGTATAAGTTCTTTAAATTTTCGGGCCTTCTACATGTAGGTTCCTTATAAAGTGGTTCCTTATAAAAAAAAGCGTGTAGAGTTGTTGCGTGTTTTCCTTCGGGGAAAGATAACATAAAGTACAGCTTCATATCGCAGAAGACGCAACGATTGTTGTAAAAGCCGGCAATTTTTTACACCCAGTTGATAATATTAGACTCCACCCCCACCGTACTGAATATCCTCACCGTACTCCAAGATAAATTATCCCCTCCACCCCATCGTACTGTATATCCGCCACGTCACGGCAATCATGATGTGACCCACCGTACTGCACCTCCTCCACCCTACTCAGAGATGCCTCCCCACGACAATCACAGTATCCCCCCATCACAATGCTGAGTATCCACCACCGTACTGCACTTCCCCAGCCGTACTACATACACAGACATTACATGGAGTCCCGGTTTGGGTACTTAGTTTATTTTGTTCACGGCATGCGCACTCCTTACCGGGATCGATTTCGCCCCTTTTTCTTAGCGCCGGGTATCGAAGGTACTTTTTCTCAAGCCGGTTGTCAAAAGGTATATTTTGTTGGAATGGACTCTTACTTCAATATTGTGTAGTGTATTTTTGCATCTTAGAGTATACTTTTTCGCCGATTTTATCTAAAGCCTGGTTACATTTTGGAGGGGAAATCCTAAAACTGGGTCAAAAATCATTTCTTAGAGTGCACATCCCCATCTGAATTAAGAGTCAAGTAGCCCCCCCCCCGGCATGGGGTGCCTCAGCCAAACAAGAAAAACTCTAGAAGATATTCAAGAGAAAACAACTTTGTGTTTCTGATAGACCAAATGACGAACCTCTACAAACAATGACGGTTTACAAAGCAGTATCATCGCAAATATTTTAGCATAATAAACCTTGGTGAAATTTTCAACTATTTCACTTTATAATTACATCGTAATGACGTAATATTTTAATAAACAACAACAATAACTAAACATGAACAAATGAACTAATAAAATCAAGTTTTATATACCGCATCTATTATATATACAGGGATGCTAGAGCCATGAAAAGGTAGCAATTCACATTGACGCAAAAGGAGGATGTGCTTCGATAAAGCCTACCCAAGGGTGCCAATGTACAAATTTGAACTGGGGCTCCGACTCTAGGACCAAGTTTGCTACATTCCGGTCCCCAGTCCGGTCCCCATAGGGATTGCAAAAATGCTGCTGTTCACTAACAAGGCAACTGTTTTTTTTTTGCGAAGAATTTGGACTAAAAAAGTCTTTGGCTCTTCAATCGAAACTCGCGGGCACCTTGTCGATCCCAGATACTTTTCCGATGAAATACCAACCAATATTAAACAAAAAGCAGCTTTGAAAAACATAGAAGATATGATGCTAAGTAACAAGCATTAAAGTGACTCTTCATCATTCAACCAAGTTCGCTAAACCCACAAAACTTCCCGAAACATATAGACAGGAGCCCAGCCCCGCCCTGCCCCCAATGAGCACCCTACGTACATCCCTGCACCCCTGCTAATCGTTCTCAGAGCACATTTTTCTGAAAACTAGTCATTTCTTGCTGCCCTTGCAGTAGGGAGAGACTCTTAGGGTTTTACTCTATTTACTGCACCCTTTCCTTACATATTTCTCCAGCAGCCCTGAAAATTTTACCCCATCACCAAACTGACAATTTAAAAATTAGCCTAAGGTATGAGCAAGAGTTGAGAATAATAAATACAGAATTGGAAGGTGATTAAGGAATACATATAAAGATATCTAACTATGATGTACGTATTAATATTCCTATTCTCGTGATATCATAGCAAGACCGTGTACAACGCTAATCGTGCAAAAAGTAGATCGTGTAAAACGTACCTAAATTGTAAACATCGTGCATATAATATGGGAGAAAGCCTAAATTAGTTTCTCAAGAATTACATATCCTTCCAAAGCGTGGCAGAGCAACTTTGTGCGTTGTTTCTCCTTCCGCCCTTCGAGTTCCCTGTTTCCCACCACTTATTTTGAAGCAGTACAAAAGTTTATGATGCAATGTTTGTAAATTTCGAAACATTCATGTGCAAAAAATTCCATCCGTTACAATATAAATTTCGGATACTGTGTGACATTACATCGCAAACAGCACACGGAGACGTCAAATGGCTGTCAAACGAAACCCAAAAAGATTTCAATATTCTCCAAAAATCTAAGGACTTGGGGGGATTGAATATTTCTTTGTTTAGTCTTTGCACCATAGTCCATAAACAGGAAAAAATAAATATTCTTAAAACACCTCAGCCAAAACAGTAGATAGTGCTGAAGCAGCACTAGCGTAGCGGCCTTCTTGGCTGGTCTATATTTTTTAGTATGCGAGGAATCGTAGAGATGCTAACTCCGTGTCAAGATTAAAATAGCTGATAAAAGATCGTATGGTAATGGTTTTTATTGCACATGATCCTATATGCAAACGAAAAACTATTTGGTCACGAAACTGGTTGAAAGTTGGGGAGTTCTTGATTTTTGGGTATTTTAAAAGACACGTATATGGGATGAGTTCGGAATTGGCTGAAAACGTTAAGTTTCTTTACAAAACTGAGCTGAGCTGTCTTAGCTACATTAGCTATTCAAATAAAAAAAGACCTATCTTTATCTTGCATTTTTGCAAGAAACACGATAAATCTCGGGCTAAACAATCCAAAGTTTCATTCAATAATTTTTGGATTCTAGGTCGGTCATCCAACAAAATTTTAGCCAGTATTGCTGGCCAAACAAAAGGTTTGCACATTTTTTGCACAAAAATTCTAGAATGAAAGATCTAGCCTAAGTCTTAAAATTTTATTTTTAAGGTTAGCGTTGGGGGTTGTTTAACCCATTAATTGCAGGACCGTTTCCAACATTTCATCCAACACTGCTTGATCCTTTAGCCAGGGCTTAGTCTGAAGCTCTGATTAAACGATCAAACATTGTTTGTCAAACATTTGAATATTTGCAAACAAAGCAAAAATTCTAAACTTTTTCAAAGAAATTGGGATGATTTTGAACTTTTTCAAAAACACTGCTTATCAAATTCCTGTTGTCTAGCAATGTTTTTTGACGTGCGAATTGCAAATGTTTGGCGAACAATATTTGATCTTTTGGCTAGTGACTACGCATTACAGCCTATAGGAAAATAAAAAAATTCTCGACACGAGGCACAGTTGTGTTACGTTACGTTACGTTGTGTTATGTTACCGCCAAAGTAACAAACTACTAACACGATAAGTACTATGTAACTAGCACGACACACTCGCGTGTGGCTATGGTTTTAAGAAACCGATACCAACACGAGACACGAGGATAAGTTCGTTATTATTAACTCCTGCCCATACTAACAAATCGGAGCCATCGAATGCAATGTTCGTATTTGACATTGAAAGAAAAAGAACTATATATGAAGTCAATTAACAGCTTAACTTTAAATCAATAGCCCTTTTCAAAGAGGCCTGGGTCGGCGCGACATTTTTCTGGAAAATGGCAGATAACTTCAGTGGGGGAATTCTCTCAAAATGTAACGACCTTGATTGCAGTCGCTCTAGGAGAGGTGGTGCAGCAGACTTTACTTCTTATTCGCAACAATAGAAGAAAAGGAATCTGTAGAAACTCAGCACACAAGATGCAAGTAGCTCATAAAAAGGAAAATACTTGATTAAATGCCTCCTAGAGCAGATAAACTGGGACTTGAATTCTTTCTTTCACTTTAACTCCAATGAAACGTGAATTTAAAGCAAAATTTGCTGTGAGATCTCTCCTGAACCGATTGGTTGTATGCATTGAATTGCAATTGAAATATATGACTCGACTCATTGATTTCTTCGATTGTGTGGATAGAGAATGTAGATTCCGATCTTTTGTTACAACATTCCTGATTCCTATCTATCTTGGTAGGTAGGTAGGTAGGTAGGTAGGTCGGTAGGTAGGTAGGTGTATTCCTTCTGCTTTCCCGAAACTCCTTGCAATATGTTTTCATTCGTCAAACATAACAGTTCTGGCTCTTTTCGAGCGTGTTCATATGAGCAGGACTAGATTGGCTCCAACCGATCCAGAAATATTTGACAACCGTAATTGTTTGTTAGCTAACGCATGCATTACCACACTTCTTGCTACACAACTGCTTGAAATTTGTTCTTTTTATCGCATCAGCGTCTTTCGAGGGGCTAAAGCAGAAAATTCAATTTCTCTTCGAAAAACTATGTCTCATTGTAGGTTTTATTCATTCACTTTCAGTCATGTTTTGTATCCGTACCAGTTTGGATCCGATCAAAAGCGTTTACATGGGATCTAAACAGAGTCAGAAAAGAGCTGGCTTTACTTCTGAACAGATCCGGAACTTGCTTTAAAACTGAGCCAGAAAAGGAACGGATCCAAAAAATCCCGTGTAAAAGGGAGGCGTTTTCGAGCAAGTGACTCTAAATACACCATTTCACCTTCACCATTGCCGCTCTGACCGAAGAGCAACAAAACTTAATCACAGTAAACATAAAAATAAATTTCCAAACACAAGTAAAAGGAGAGAACTTTAAGAAGGTAACTATTACCTGACGCATTGAGAAGATCAAGCAGGAAAGATCTCTTGTCACCCTCTTCTACCCAGACAACTTTCTGTGTGATATTCTCACTTGTCGAACCAACACGACCAACTGCCAAAAATATGTAATTGTCCAAGAAGTCACGGGCTAGCATCTGTTAGGAATGTAATCGATTAAAAAACTAAAATAACAACTTAATTGCACATCGCATAGCTGAGTCTCTGATAATCAAGGGTATCAGTTGATAGGTTCGGGAACAGGGAGTTACATAAAGACAACGATTGAAAACACTTGATCGTGAAAATGGAGTTGTTTGTTAAATTGCACTCTAAGTGAATTTAACAGTAAAAAGCTAAACATTTCGATAAAGAAGATGTGAAGGCTTTTTATTGTAGGCATATAATAATCAAAATCATGTAAAATCAAAGTGCACGTTACATCTATGGCGGGATGTCAGTTGTTGAAAATCCTAGTTTTGATATGAAAAATATATAGTATAAAAGTGTATGAATTTATCATCACCTGAATCTCTTTAGGGAAAGTAGCACTGAACATGTGTGTTTCTCTCTGTCCAGAAGGAGGCATGTCAGGCAAGAACATAAACGCAGAATGATACAGCCAGTGCAATGAAAGCTATCGTTACAGCCGAGACATACAGAGGATGAAACCTAATAACCCATGCTCATCACAAACTGCATTTATCAAGTTTTATGAGAAATGGCCGAATTGTATTGTCTTCAATACTTAAGTTACTTGGATCGAACAGCCATAGGTATAATAGGGAAGGAGCAAAATAAGGTTCTATTCGAATATAATAATTCTTAGTAAAAAAGACTGAGGTTTTGAAGTATAGGTCTACAGATTAAAGGCGGTTTTTCATAGTTTACCATATTATCATTTTTTTACTTATCAAAAGTAACCACAACTAAACCCAATAAACTAAAGAAGCAGATTTTAATTTTGATGGTGCTTAAGAATCTTAAGGTATGTACTAATTGTTCAAATGCAAAATACCTGACGTGATTTCCTTTTTCAAAAACAGAAGGAAAAAGAAACGAACATAAGCGAGGAATTAAGAAGAAGCAACTTCTTAAAACTATTGAAAAGCAAGATGTTTAACTAGTTATTTAATGGAAGAAAACAGACATTATTTAATTGTTTAAGATTTTTTCAATAGATAAAAACAAAATTTATGTTCAAAAAAATTAATACTCATACTTCTAAATTAATTACATTAAACTATTTTAAATTTGTTTATAAAAAGCGTGTCTTCAGTAATAAAGGTCGAAGATATGATTCTTATTGTTTGAAATGTAAAAGTTACATGTTATTTAAATGCTATGAATCTGTTAAAAGAAATTATCTCACTTGATTTACCACACAATTTAAATGACAACAATATTTAAACAATCCATAGAACTAAAAATCAATTTATTTAAAAAAAGTAGCAAGTGTGAACTTCTTCCATTATTGCAGAATCTAAAGCAAAAATTTCTGCACTAATTCTCCTTAAGAAACTGCACTCCCACTCATTACATTCGGAGAGGATTCCCTCAAGATGTGCACCATCTTCCAGAAAAATGTCGCACCGACCCAGACATCTTTGAAAAGGTCAATATGATCAACTGCGCCCTAGGGGCGAGATATAGGCGGGTAGTACATTAAACACCACCAATAGCGCAAGGAATGTTACGATTTTAACGAAGGATATAAAAAACATCACAAAACAAACCTTCTTAGCTTCATCATAAATCTGCGAGGCCAATTCTCTTGTAGGAGCAAGAATCAAGCAAAATGGAAATTGCTTTCTTCGTCCCATGCGACCACCAGGCTGCATATAAATAAAATTCAAAGTTAAAACAACGGAATAAAATACCAGAAAGTTAAATCAACAGAATTTAAATACCACAACAGGAAAATGGGGGCAGTATCTAAAACCAGGCTTATGTCGACAATGCACACAGTCAGGACTAGCTGCTATTCGGCGAATTTTTGGTACTTATTCATCCGATGACGACCATTCAAATTTCCACCGAGCTAAAACGCGCAGTGAAATAGCAAACAGTGTATTGTAATTAAAAGTACCTACCCCAAAGCCCGAATCATACGGGCCTTCAAGAAAAATCCTGCTCATAATTGGCAACAAAAAAGCTGCAGTTTTCCCAGATCCTAAAAGAAAATATTCATTTCAATCGAGCTGCTTTATAAAGTAAGTTAAGAATACAAGAATGATAACGATTCAATATTTATTGGTTAGGTTTTTGGTTGGTTAGCTAGTTAGTTAGTTAGTTGACTAGTTAGTTAATTAGTTAGTTATTTAGTTATTTAGTTAAGTAGTTAGTCAGCGAGTTACTTTACTGGTTAGTTATTTAGCTAGTAACATAGTTATTTAGTTTTTTTTAGCTACTTAGCTAGTCAGTTAATTACTTTAATTGCTGCTTAGCTAATAAGTAAGTTAGTTAGTTAGTTGTTTTGCTAGTTAGTTAGTTAGTTAGCTAGTCGTCTATTAATTTAGTTAGTTAGTTAGTTAGTTAGTTAGTTAGTTAGTTAGTTAGTTAGATAGTAAGTTAGTTAGTTAGTAAGTTAGTTAGTTAATTAGTTAGTAAGTTAGTTAGTTAGTTAGTTAGTTAGTTAGTTAGTTAGTTAGTTAGGTAGTTAGTTAGTTAGTTAGTTAGTTAGTTAGTTAGTTAGTTAGTTAGTTAGTAAGCTAGTTAGTAAGTAAGTTAGTTAGTTAGTTAGTTATTTAGTTATTTAGTCAGTCAGTCAGTTATTTAGCTAGTTAGCTAGTGAGTGAGTTAGATTACTATTTAGTTTTTTTTTCGCTACTTAGCTAGTCAGTTTATTAGTTTATTTGTTACTTAGCTAATTAGTAAGTTAGTTAGCTAGCTAGTAAGTTAGTTAGTTTGTTACTTAGTTAGTTAGTTAGTTAGTTAGCTAGTTACATTGCTAGTTAGTTAGTTAGCTAGTTAGTTAGATAGTTAGTTAGTTAATTAGTTAGCTAGCTAGTAAGCTAGTCAATTAGTTAGCTACTTAGTTAGTTAATTAGTCAATTAGTTAGTTAGTCACCTAGTTATAGTTAGCAAGCATGTTGGGCATGTTTCTATATCGGAATCGAACCAAAAATCAAAAATTGCATTGCAAACCGAAATTGCCTATGCCTTGACAATTTTCACCTGTAAAAATGGTTCATAAAATGATAAAACGTTCAGTTAAAACAATGTTTACCTGTCTGGGCACAAGCCATAAGATCTCGTTTCTTTGCCACAATTGGAAGAGAGTACTTCTGTACGGGAGTTGGTTTGGTGTAACCACAGAGCTATAAAAACACAACAAGTAATAATCAGTCCAAATAAAACTCGGTCGCAAGTACATTGAGTTTTTGTCTTCATCTGACTGACTAGACTTAAAAACCAGTAGTTTAGCTTTGCCAGGGTTGAGATCTCGATTAGTTTACCTACTACTGAGATCCTAGCGATTGGCGCTAAAACACCATTTCACCTTCACCTTCATCTTCACATGATGAGTTACAGAAAATGCAGTTATGGACAATGTTAACCCATGGCACAAAATTTTGTCATTGCACTAGGGTACACAATTATAAGGGTGTCTAAATGAAAAATTAAGCATCAATATATTTCATACCTTAACATTTTCTCTCAGAATCTCTCCCATTTCATACTCTTCAAACTGAAATATAACGTCCCAAAATGTAATGAAGATGTTAAACGTTGAATATGGCAGTATTTGCATATATGTAAATTTGAAGGAAAACGCAGACTTTTGATAAATTTTATGATGAAGAGGTGGACGATAAAGAATTTTGAATTTATGTTATGCATAATTTTTATCAATTGCCGCAAACATTATAATTTAAGCGACATAAACATATCTGACTTACAGGGTAAAGAGAGTAATAAATAACAACTAGTCCATGAAGAGAACCTGGACTAGGGGTATATATTAACAGTTCTGGGACGTTCTGGGTATATATTAATTATTTGCATATATTCTGTAATACTTGCTTGGTGTAATTTAGTTTATTGTTGTTTACCCATACCTGGCAATATCCCATTTCTACTGCTGGCTGGTGTGGCTAATTGTGATGCCTCACACACTCAGCAGTCATTTTTGGAATATCAACGCCATACCTGCCTCTTGGCTGACACTGAGGGTGGTCACTGCAAGAGGGTTTTTTGTCCTCAGTAAATTGTCAACTTATTTTAAGGTGAGCACATCATTTTCATGTGATCATCTGAGACAGAGACAGCAAGGTTTTTACACCTTGTAATATGTGCTCCCTAGCCTGGATTTGAACTGCAGACTTTAACCACAAATAGCACAAATGCAGTGGCGGCTTAGAGGGGTATTAATGGTATTAGTCTAATACCTCTTTTTTGGGAAAGAAGGTTTAATTTTTTTTTGTTTGTAAATTACTTTCTTCAAAGTTTAATCAGTTACATTGGGCTGATATTACATCAGATGAAATCCATCCACGTAATCCCGTACCGAATGTATGAAACAACGAAGAAAAAACCATTAAAGACCTTTATTTGGGTTTTCATTATTTGAAGATAATCCGCTCTAATCACTATTGACATAATTTCAACAAACTTTTCAATGAGCCTTTCAGTGAAGCGCGCGGTATTAGCCTTATCATATTAATACACGCGGCAAGGAATTGTTTTGTCTAGCGTGGCCTCTGTGACGTAAAACCTCTTTGTGTCATTTGGCTATAAGAATAGACAAGGGCCAAGACGGTATCAGTTTTTCATTTCTAGTACCTTGACGGCCACTACGAACGTTAGTATAATCTCTTCTCAGTTAAAAAATGAATCGGATAGTTGAAGAAGGCTACCGCTGGGGTGTATCTCACGTATTTTCACTGCTTTCATCTCAACGAAGCTTGACACATGAACAACGCCTTCGTTTCAAGAAAGATGGGAGACCTTTACCTAAGGTTACATTAAAGAATCGATCTTCTGATACTGTCTATCAGACATTTTCATGGATTTGCGGTGATCCTGAAAAAAAACACTTATTTTTGCTGGCCGTGCCTTGTTATGGGTGATTTATCTACGGTAAGTGTTTTACAGTTTAATTCTATGTTTTACAGTTTTCCATTAGAAAGACTATTTGACCTTTTTTGAATGAATGGTATTAAAACCTTTGAGCTAATACTGTGGGGTTTATAATCTAAGGCTTGTGGCCGCTTTGAATGTTTAAAAAGACGGGGCTCTGTGCTCTCATTTGGGGCTCCCTGCTGAAGTAAAAATTTGTGTATTAGGGATTTAGAGCTAATACCTTGGGGCTCTCGAAGGGGTCAACAACCGTTTAGATTAAAATTGCGGAGGAAAAAGTTTGCTTGGATATCAAGCCTAGCCTCAGCCCACATCCGTTGACGAATGTTGGGGTGAAAAATCACAGAAGCGCAATATGTAGTGCTGCTCAAACACCATCTCTTTTCATTGCATTATATATCAAGTTCTTAATTCCAACTTTAATCATATATCTTTTCCTTTTTAACAGACCAACAACGTGTTTGTACAAGAGGAGGGTTACTCCTCGTCTGGATCAAATTTGTGGAGGCTGGCAAATCGTCGTCAAGCTTCAAAAAAGCATGTCAATTGCCATTTAGCATATAGCCTGCTTGGTAATGTTGATGTTGGTTGTGCACTTGACGAAGCACGACGAAGAGAAGTTGATATGCACAACGTGAAGGCTTCTCGATATGCAAAGATGCTCCTGCACCACATAGATGTTGCCATTTTTCTTTCGGCACAGGGTCTTGCTTTTCGGGGCCATGATGAGTCAAAAATGTCTTCTAACAGAGGAAATTTTATCGAGCTGCTTGATCTTCTTGGCTGCTACAGTGCTGATCTCAGGTCATTCCTTGATGAAGAAAGAACAACCTACACATCTCATGAGCCTCAAAATGAATTGATTGAGTGCATATATTTAGAAGTCAGGGAAGAAATCCAGAGAAGAATTGATGGTTCTCAATTCATTGCAATAATGATGGATGATACCAGCGATGTGAGTAACGTGGAGCAAGCTGCGGTCTCTGTTCGTCTTTTGCACGATGGGGAGATAGAGGAACATTTGCTTGGCATGGTCGATGCATCGCAAGATACATCAGCAGATGCTCTGACAAAGATAATGGTGGAGACTCTTGCTTCCTTCAAAATAACCCCGGAGAATTCAGCTACAAAGCTTATTGGACAGTCGTACGATGGTGCAGCAACAATGAGTGGAGAGTTTCGAGGGGTTCAAAGGCAAATGCAAGAACATTACCCGTATGCCTACTATAACCATTGTGTGGCTCACAGAATGTCTTTGTGTGCATCCCAGTCAGCAAATAAAGTGCCGAAAGTTGCAGAATTTTTTAGTACAATGGACAAAATAGTAGCTTTCTTTCGGGCAAGTCCAAAACGTACTGCTCAGCTTGGTCGCAACTTGCCAAAGCCAGGAGATACAAGATGGCTTTCGCGTGACACGGCTGTTACAGTGGTCGACACATGGTACGAGACCATTGGTACCGCCTTGTTTGAAATTGCCAATGATAACAGCCAGAAAGCAGATGTACAAGCAACTGCAAGAGGGCTTTGCCTGAAAATTCAGCAAATTGAATTTGTTTACCTTCTTAAACTTTATCGAAAATTGTTTGACCACTGCACACCAATTATTACTATCATGCAGAAGCCGTCGTTTGATGCTGTGCAGCTTGAATCCATGCTTGCTGATTTTCAAAGCTGGTTGAGTTCAGTCGATTTATCACAAATTTGGGAAGATGCTGTGGCCATGGATCCTTCTTTTCCGGTGCTTCGTTCCAGACAAGGATGGAGAGGTATTGAAGCCGGACTTGATGGCTCTAACAGCAGCTGGAAGCAGTCGTTAGCAGATGTAGCGGGTACAGTGATGAAAACATTTTCAGAGCAGCTACACTGGAGATTTGAGAACATCCAGAAATTCAAATGGATGAACCTGGCACATCCAGCAAAGTTTGAAGAACGAAAAAAAGCATCGGCCAGTGACCAAAGGGGACTTATTACTGACCTGCATAAGCTGTATCCCTTTGCTGTACGGGATACAGTAGCACTTGAACATAATTTAAGTGTTCTGTATGCCAGTAGAGAGATATCGGTACTTTTGGAGAAAATAGTTCGTGAGAGGGACTCCTTAGTAAGGAAGAAGAAGGAAAGACGGAGAAAATTGCAAGAATCGACGGAGGAAAATATCGACGACAGGGCCGATCCCGAAGATCTAGACGAGTTTGAACTTCAGGAAAAGGAAATCGAGGTCGATCAAGTGAAGGAAGGGAAAGCTAGTCTTCAAGATTTGCTAGCAGTCATAAGAGCAGCAGAATTACAAGAAGCATTACCCGAAGCATTACGAATAATCGAACTTGCTGTCGCAACACCATTAACAAGCGTTCACTGTGAGCGTGTTTTCAGTCGATTAAAGCGAATTGTATCGCCAGCAAGGTCTACCATGACACAGAAAAGAAAAGAGATGCTCGTATTTTTGCAAGTAGAACATAAAACACTCCGCTCTCTTGCAAAGAAAACGTCATTCAAAGAGAGCATTGTAAATAGATTTAAATCTTATAATCGCCGTAGATTTGAGCGTTTTTCTAGAAAGTAAAAAGGCCTGGCTTCTTTTTCATAATAACAATGCTTTTCGTTTACTCGTTTATGTAATTCTATATTTTGTTAGTTATATTTCAGAACAGTTAACATTTTTCTATTAATTTTGAAATAAGAATACTGTATGTAATCAATTTCGATCAATTTGATATAATGTTGTTAACATTGCAATTTTGCAGTGTTCTATGCCTTCAGACTATTCAAAATATCGAAACTTTCCAGGGCTTCGCCCTGGAACCCACTTGGGGGGCTAACAGCGCCCCCCAAGACCCCCAGCTGTCAGTAGACGACCTCCGGTCGTTGCGCTGCCTTCGGCAGCGTTTGGCCTCTATTACAGAAGTTTTTTTCTAATACCATTTTATTTTGGGTCCCAGCCGCCACTGAGTCGTGAAAATTTTACTCTTGGATAATGATTCTCCTTCACGCACGATTGCAGTACAGTACGCAATGATGGAATATAAACAGCTGGTTTTGGACATCATGAATTTAATGTCTCATTGCGCCGAGATGGAAGCTCTTATCACCAACATATTTCTACACGATATCACACTTGACTTGAATATTACCTGGTATAAATTTGATAAAATTCCTCCTTGAGAAAATTTATACAGAAATTATTTACCTAAGGGGGTCCCTTTTTTTTGGGCCACCCTGTATAAAAAAAGGCAAATAATGCGAGAGAAAGTCAAAACAAAATTTCCGTTCCTAAAAAATGCGCGTCTAAATAAATTGAGGTGCGCGATCTTCCACGTATACCCTCTAAAATACTCACGGAGAGGCCTGCCTTCTATAGATGAACTTACTTACACTTTCAATGTGTGTAGGACAATCATTTCCAGTAGCTTCTACAGGAATGTCTTCGTATTTATCAAAATTGATTCCTTTTGATGTGTTTCCAAACAAATCCCTAAATAAAGAATTATAGAACAGCTATTAGTTAAAAAGTCACCATGGCATTTTTACTACAGTATAATCTTGTTATAATGTACTTGCTTATAACGTACTCTCGGAAACACATTTTTTCTATAAGGAACACCTTTATAAGGAACTCGAGGCTGAAAATTCCCAAAAAATTAAGGAACTTTAAGGAACTACGGAGGCTGGGATTAATAACTAAGAAAAATTTTTCTAAAGAACAAGACAATTTGTGCAAAAAAATAGCAGAATAACAATGTATTTCCCATTGTTCTTCCAAAAAAGCATTATCATGGGTCACTTAACTGAGCTACTTAATAGATGGCTTGGCGGATAAATAAAAGCCTGCTCTGAGCATCTGGAATTTGCAGAACTGAAAGTTCCGATTAGGCCAGCAAAAAATATTTTGAATTCAGTAAATGACTTTGGTACTTGGAAAAAATTCTGATTAGCACAAGATGATGTAATAAGGTTAATTCACTTATTCTCTGGGAAATTTTATTTTTTCTGGAAATATTGGATTTTCTTAGAACTTGCAGAAAACTCTAAGTATATCGGGGTATATATTAAAACTTTAAGAAATTCTAAGAAGACTCTTTGTTCAAATTCTCAAATAACACAGACTATTTCATGGGAAACAAGATCCATTTCTTTTATAGGAAGTCTGCATACCTTTCAATTTTCTCATTTCTTGGAAGTGGCTTTGACCAATCTTGCTGTTTTGCTAGATTTAGAAAAATAAGTGTTAAGAAAGGGGGAAAATGTTCACAGTTGGAGGGAGGGGGTGGTGGGACACCCAAACATGGAGAAATGAATTCAGGGGAGCAGAGAGTTGTGTTTATTGTGATTCTACAATTTAAGAAAACATGCCAGAAAAAAATATATAAAAATATATCAAATATGTATGTTACTGAAGAAGGCTCTATCTGTCTATGTGCAATGTTGTTATAAATTCTGTCAGTCAAGTGCTTTATCCTTTTATGCTTGCAATGGTTCACATGCAAGCATAAAATGATAGAAGAAATTGGATTAATCTTGACTTCTTGACCAATCAACTTTAAAGGTAATTAAACTGACAAAAATCAAACATTGAATGCCATGGCAAACAGATAGATAGATAGAGACATAGAGCTTTCTTCAGTACCATACATATCTGAAGAAGGCTCAACATAGCTGAAACATGAAGCCAAACATGAGGGTAGCCCTGGGCTATAAGATTTCGGGAGCTAGTTACTCAACAATTTCATTTAGCTCTTTGGCTCTCATTCCATACTTAGAGTGGTTTCTAGTCAACTTGCCCCACTTGCCCCATTGCCAACTTGTCCCACTTCTAGGACAACTCAACCCACTTTCAAAGTCAACTCACCCCACCTTCAAAGTCAACTCACCCCATCTCAAAAGTCAACTTACCCCCACTGAACTATAAATGTTTCAAGTTGGGGGCTCTGCCTTGACTTGACAGATGGGGCCAGTTGTGCAAACATGTGGGGTCACATGACTTGAAAGAGGTCCAACTTGACCATGTTAAGGCAGGGTGAGTTGGTAGAGGGGCAAGTTGACCTGTTACCCTTAGAGCATACGTAGCATTTCCTATTTCATGAGCAAATTTGTTCAAAGAAGACGCTTAAATGGATAAGATGTTAATTTGAGGAATTTTCTAGTCCAGTAATTCTAGTATGTAAATAAACATACCTCCATTATAGTCTGATCTGTCATCATTATAATTGTTTGATTGATATCCACCTGATATATTTCCTCCTCCTCTGCCATAGCCACGGTTCCAGTTAGACCCTCCATAATTGCCACGGCCAGAGCGGAAGTTGTCCTGTCTGTTTTGATACCCTCCTTGATAACCACCACGATTTGGTCCTCCTGAAAAACCTAGAGGCAAAAATTCATTTTAGCATGCAATAAATTGAGGACGCTATAAATTCAGATACATTTACCCGAGGGGCATTTCACTCTGCGAAAAAGCGTATGAGATTTCTATTAAAGCAAAAGGACTTTCAAGGGATTTCCAAGAAAACAATAGGACTTGCAGCAAAGGTGTACAAGATTTCCAAGGAGTGAGTCGCCCCTCGCTATTTACCTCATAGTTTTTGTTAAAACAGCACTTTGAAATCATCTTATTTTTGGCCACAAGGTGTATATTTAGGGAGGATCTCAAAAAAACATCAAGAATTGAGTCTTTTCAAATTCACTCAGGAGTAAAAATACAAAACAAAAAAAAAACACTTCAACCAGACTGGCAGTGACCCCAGGAGCTTGATCCTTACTTTTCTATATAGAGGGTCAAGACAAACACTATTTTTGCTGATCCCCAAACAATAAGTTAAAGTTTTGCAGAAGCAAAAATATTTTCACAGAAATGAAGAGTTGTTCTCACACTTAATTGCAGGCAATCTCTGATTATCATTGCTTTGTGATAAAGTTGTCATTCTAATTACATTAATAGAATTAAAATCTTACAATTTGCAAATATTTTATAACTTAATTCTCAGCTCACAGACCCCAAATATTTAATGTTTCCTGAGTTGTACTTCAGAGACTCCAAAATTAATGTCTTGTAAAATCTCAAACCCCAAATATTGACACAGACTCCCATTTAGAAAAGTAGTTAGCACACCCTGAGGATGTGATTGTGGCACTTTTCAAATGTGAATAGACTGG
Organism: Chrysaora quinquecirrha; assembly: GCA_014526335.1. Lineage (NCBI taxonomy): Eukaryota > Metazoa > Cnidaria > Scyphozoa > Semaeostomeae > Pelagiidae > Chrysaora > Chrysaora quinquecirrha. The sequence continues at coordinate 95,813 of JACTAT010000214.1, forward strand.
ACATTTGTACATTAAATTAAATTTATAAGCAAAATGTAGCAAATGCAACTCACCACGATAATTGTTCTGGGGTATTCCAGGCTGGGGGAACTGATTAAAAGAGTCCCCTCTGCCCCTAGAGTCACTTCTCAGATGAGGGGGAACGTACTTTGAACCTTAAATAAAAAAAAAAGAAATACTATAGATGCGAATACAGTCAAATACAACAGCAAAATTAGAAGAGATTGTTGAAGATTTGAAAAATAATTATTCTTTGACAAACCTTGTTGATTTGGGAAAGGGCCACCTCTTTGTGGTTGGCCCTTTTGGCTGTTCAAGTCCAGACCAGCAATCTAGAAAAGAGATAACAGGACAGAAACTAGCACCCCACTACCAACTTGTAACATGTTTTTGAAGCTTTTGCTACATTTATTCTGAAAATTTCCCCTAAACAGAGAATGGCTATTATCAAGTGGCAGAGTCCTCCAAGCTCTTTCACAGTCTATCTGCATAGCATTGACCCACATGGTATATACTATCTGTCCAACTACAATGAAGAATACCCCAAATGTTTAGTCAACTCAGCCCACCATCAAATAAATGATAGAAAATGATAGAATTGAGTGAACCTATCAGTGTGATAAAAGAGGGTGCCGAAACCACGGACATGTCCGTGAAACGTCCGTGGTTTCCCGTGGTGATTTCCGTGGTAAAATTAATTCAAAATAACCACGGAACCCACGGACAAAAATTATGTTTGTCCGTGGTTGGTCCGTGGTTGTCGGTGGCCGTCAACCTTTGATTTCGTATTTTTGACGGCGTTTGGTCCCTAAAATGGGGAAGGGGTGAGCCATAGGCCCTTAGGAAAATTAACTTCAACAAAGAAAAGTTTTATGCATCAAATTCTCAGATTTTACCTACCTGACGAAATCGCCGTATTCTAGGCCAAACACGCTTGATTTTAGCCCTTACCTTTAGTTGGAAAATCTGGCTGCAGGCTGTTAAAGGGGAGGAAGGGGTAAGGGGGGTAAGGTTCCGACTTTCTTAATTTGATTGGTTTTAACGCTTATTATTGGGTGTTCATTTTTTTGGGGTACGTTTGTTACATAAAATTTCTGTGTTTATTCTACGCCGTTCCTTTTCCTTGTGATTCATAAAAGGTAATTGAATCTGTCAAGAAACTCAGTAGTCATGCAAAATCTGTGGGCAATGTGAAAAATGGGTTTAAACAAGTGCAGAAGCTTGTAGATGACAAATCTACTTTTTGGACCCAAGGTTGGACCTCTCCAAATTACTTATGGGTGTAATCCGGCAGCATTTGGTGCTTTTACAATATACTTTTCTATATACTTCGAAACCTTGAAAATGGCACAAATTTAAATTCGGTGAGTGAAAAATCGAAAACAACAGCCAGAAAGTGCTCACATAGTAGATTCAGAATGCATGTTGCTTTTGATATTCGGTTACTCTACCCCCAAGATATTGATTGGTAAAACCCGAGTGCCCCCCTGCAAACGCGATTAAATTCCTCGCTCATGCAACATTGCAGAGGGGGGCACTCAAAGTTCACCGCTCGATTACTCCCGGTAGGTGGGCTGATATTTAACAAACAAGGCCTCTTGAATGCACTGGCAATAAGCCCTTTCTGGCAGTAGTTTTACATATTTTTGCCATGATTTTGGATCTCGGCCATTTTCAAGATTTTGAAGTAGAAATGAAAAACTGAACTGTATGGGGAAACCACAAAATGCTGCTGGATTACCCTCACAAGTAATTTTGCGATGTCCAACAAGTTGACTTGTCATCTACAAGCTCTTGCACTTGTTTTAAACCATTTTTGCATTTCCCGCCAATTTTGCAGTCTGACCCCTTGTTTCTGTCCCGTAGTGACCTGACTACAGGTTATGCGTTGGAATAAAAAGGGAAGAAGATAGTTGCGTGTAAACGTCATCTTGACTTGTTGTACTCTAATGTAAAAGGTCAACTGCCAAAGATTATTTGCTCAAGGAAAGGGTGTAAATGTTGCTATTAGCATGTGTTAGTGCTGCTTTAACATATCATTAGATTTAGTATGCCATGCTAGAAATACACTTCAGGATGTCGTGTATCTTTAGGTTGAAGTTGAATTTTATTTTCATCTTTGAGAGGAAAAGAGGGAAAACGAACATTAGAAGATAAGTTGTACTATGAAATGAAGAAATTTGAGAAGCTTGAGATTCTTTAGTATTTTTACGGATGAGCATGATAAGATTCAAAGTTGATCCGTTAAGAAAATCCTTTAGGTATAAAAACAACGTAAGAAAATGTTTGCGACTACGCCTGCGAACCCAGTGTCTAATCAGAACTTGCATACTGTGCGTAAACTTAAGATTACGTCTTTGAAGAACACACGCACGTTTCCTTCAATCGTTGTTGTCTAGCTGCAGGCGCATCAAGACTTGCGCACATGCGCGATAGCTAAACATGAGATTTTAAAGAGATTTATAAGAGTTATAAGATTCATAAGATTTATGAGGTTTATGGAGAGTTATCCTCAAAATGCACAATATTTGTTAAGTCATACACCCCTCGATAAAGGACGCACGTTCACTATAGCTTTTGTAATTGCAATCCAAACATTAACGTTAAAAATACATTTGTTGAGCAATGATAAATCCCAATGACCAAAACGACTCCCTGGAAGATCAGTGTCGCTTTATTTCAAATTTTTAGATTTCATATTTTGTTAAACTCAATAAATATGTATGTTTTGCTTTGTCTATTATCGTTGTAAGCTGAAGGGATGTCGATAGAATGAATTTAATTTCACTGAAAATTTCAAGTCCGGTCATGAGTGCAAAGCGCATGCGCTTCTTTATGAGTGAAGGTCTTTGGCCTACAAAGTTACGCGTTTTTTGCATTGATTTTCCCCAAATATGGAGGCATCGACTCACTCTGCATCAAGGAAACAACATATCGGATTTACTTATCAATTTGCCGAACATAATTCGAATTTAGGATCTCTTAAACCACGGACACCCAAACCGTCCGTGGTGAGACATAACGTTTATCAGATTTTGAGGACTTCATTTGATAATTCGTTTGTCCGTTGTTTGTAAATCTTAGTAAAAGAACAACGATGTAGATAAGTCAGTAAGTACGGAAAGCAAAATCAAATAGGCTACCTGCTGCCCTAGACTTCGAACATCTCTTTGGGTTGCATGGCTCATAACTGATAAATTCAAGGTTGAATATCCACTGAAATCCTCTCACAAATCGTTAAATAGTTTAACTGACTTGTGCTGAGTCTATTTGACTAAACACTTACTTATTAAGGCTAGAAAATGACTAAAAAAGTCAAAGTGTTTTACGAAAAGCTGCTGGCGTTTGCCTTTGGCAACACTAAAAGGATTTCTACCGGCCTGAGAGGAAACCTCGTTTTCTTCCCTTCACAAGGAACCAAGGGGATGAATCATGACTCGCTTCCAGGCCACTATATTACGTCACTACAAAAGTTTCACAGCCAACACCTTGCTGTTCAACAACTTTTTCACGCCTTGTTTTCCTGAAAATAACAGGAAAATATATTTTATTCGATTTTATTATCATTCAAAAATCAAAATAAATATCTATTTGTTTATTTGACGCCTTTTCGCGCTTCTTCTCAAACTCATGATTTCTGATGTCGTTACATAAGAAAACCTCAAACTTGAATGGAACTCGAAGAAACCATGAAGGAAAACCTCGCAAACCTCAAGTAGCTAATTTGTTGATAAGAAACTAAACAATGGACCCAGTACTAAAAGTTTCTTAAATTTTTCAGACTATCGAAACCGAAAGTTTCTTACGAGACTGTGATAGAAAGTTTCTTAGGCAGAAGAAAAATTAATTACAGTAATCAAAGGTTACTTCATTCTTTATTCTATTCCAGCTTTCTTCTATTTCAGCTTCAGTTTTACTATCAAGTGATCTAGTGTCTCTAGTTCAACTTCCTATTGTATTCCAGCCCAAGCAACCACTTTCCATGTCAAAACTTTATCCCTCCCAGACCCCACCCATGTGCCAAGGCTAAGGTTCCAAATGCGTCCTAGGTCCTGGGGTCCCACTTGCTTCCCAGGTCCGAGTTTCCACTTGTGTACCAGGTCCTGGGTCCCTTCTGAGTCCCACGCCCCAGGTCCAACCTGAATCCCTAGGTCCCAGGTTCCACTTGCTTCCCAGGCCCCAAGTCCTACTTCTCTTCCAGGTTCTGGGTCCCACCTGAATCCCACGTCCCAGTTCCCACCTGAACCCCTAGGTCCCAGGTCCCACTTGCTTCCCAGGTCCAAGGTCCTACTTGTGTACCAAATCCTGGGTCCGACCAAAGTCTCACGTCCCAGGTCAAGGTCAAGGTGAAGGTGAAACGATGTTTTAGCGTTAGTCGCAAGGGCCAGTAGTAGGTTAACTAATCGAGACCTCGACCCTGGCTGTGACGCTTCCGTGGTTGGGCTCCAACCCTGACCACACTGAGCAACAACAACAAACAACAACAACAACATCGAGCGAAGTAGTGGGACTTGTGTAGTGAGTCTATTCTGACACCACGAGTCAGCTGGATTTCACCACGACGCCACAGCACCTTCATGGTCACGGCTTCCACTAGCTTCTCAGGTTCCAGATCCCACTTGTGTAACAGGTCCTGGGTCTCATCGAGTCCAAAGTCCTGGCTCCCATCTGAATTCCGTGTCCCAGATTTCTGTCGGCCCGTCCGATCTCGACGACATTGCTTTTTGGTATGAAATTGGAGTGAAAATAGTATATGTTTTTGAAGCTATGGCGGTATATCTCTTGCCACGATTGCTTCCCGGCGCATTGCACTCATAATTTCAAAGATTGTTTCTAATGTTGAATTTTCATATCAGGATTAACACAAAGAACAACAATAGTAACATTTTCTTCCCAAATTCATTGAAACACCAGCACAATAATTAAGTGTATACAATAATATACTGCAACTAAATTTCAAAATTGCAAGAAACATCGGAATCATTTTTGGACCTACTTAAAATACTTTTTTCTTCCGAAACGTCTGAAACAGACCGAAACAGTTGAAAAGGAGGAATTTATACCTAGATGCGGATCGAAAAGCACCAATCAGAAAGGAGCGCTGGGTTGGCATTGTGTTTTAAACACCAATCATCTTGCGAGATACAGCGTGAAGACCAATAGGACTAATTGAAAAGTCCACATGAGAAGACAAACTCTTTCTCTCAAGACTTATTGCCAATGATTTTAAAACAATCTTCGCTGCAATTTTCCGCACAATTCAATTAAGATTGTGAAGTAAGTGTTGTCCTATGTCAGAATCGTGTTGAAGGCTAGGTTGTTGCAAGATTGTTGCAATGTTTCCGTTGTTTCTTGCAATTTTGAAACGTTTTACTGCTCAAAGACCAAGTAATTAAATTATTAGTTATTATCTACATTACCAATCAATTTTTAAATAGCTGATAATTTATTTAAGTACTGTAGTACAGTTTTGGTTATTTATTAAGACACTAGTCTTCGTCACTTTTGAGGAAATTTCAACGTTCAACCGTTCAACGTAGTTTTTTCTACATCTGATTATATGGTAAGTTTAGTACATTTCATCTGTATATATTTCATTAATAAGGATTGCTACTTTTACAGAGCATCATCCACTACAACACTACATACTGTAAAAACAAGAAACAATATTTGTACAATAAACCCGTACATTGCGAAGAAGGAAAGCGTATGTCCTTAATTTAGCTACTTATTAACGAGGTGGGGTTACTCAACTACTTAACTTACTTACTTAACTTTACTTACCTAACTATTTAACTCTTTTGGAAAAGAACAATTATGTGGCCGTTCACCACGAAAATCTTCAACTGCTAATCACGGAAATTTTCAAAACAAATAAAGACTTCAATCCAAGATTCATGAAAGAAATTTTTACAAGAAAAATTCCGCAATATAATCTTAGAATTAAAAACCGGCTCCAAGTGCCCAAGTATAAAACTGTTGCCTACGGAAAACAAAGTCTATGTTACATAGGGAGCTCTTTGTGGAACACGATCGCAGATGAGGTCAAAGCTTCTGAAACTATTTGCAAATTTAAAAAACATTAAAAGCTGGAAAGGTGAAACGTGCAGTTGCAAACTATGTACACCATACATACCGCAAGTTGGTTTCTTGACTTAATTACAGATTTTGACTTCTTTCCTTCTTATTTTTGTAAACATTGAGTAAATTTTTTTGTAGTTTTTTTTGTAAATTTCTTGTCTTTGTATTTGCTTAGTAGTAGGTTTCAATTGGCTATGTTAGCTATTAGCTATTATTTCCTAGTACACTTTAAATAAATAAATAATAATAATAATAATAATGTTTATAATACTCTACCCTGGGTACCAGAGCCTTGAGATTAGTACAGCAGATCTTTTTAATTTCGTTCTGTGTTCTTTTCACCTCCGCTGTACTAATCTTGCAGCTACTTACTTGTCTAAAAATTTTGCAAGGAATGGGGCTGAAAAATGGCCATGTGCTGCTTGAAATTGAGTCGGAAAAGTAGCCAAGCGTAGCGCAGCATCTTAACAACAGTAAGCGAGCAATGAAAACGCTGTTAGCGCGGACAGCCGCTTAGAGCTGTTTTTCACAGTTTCACGGCTTCCGGTACCCCTATCATAGGCCCCAAAACATAATCATCATACTATATCATAATTAATTTATTCTTGACAAACAGTTATGAACAAAACAAGCACGCTGATGTAAGAATCCTTGTGGTGTGTAAAAAGTTCAGTTAAAATTACATTATATGTGTTATTATATGTTATATATAATATTTTATTATGACTTACAGTATATACAGGGTGTTCCAAAAAAAGAAACCCGGGAAGGAAACCTTCGTACCAAAGTCAAAATTTAATTTTTGAGCATGAAATTTGCTACTCATGTTTATGAAGGAATGATAATTATGCTGGCATCAATTTATAATGCTCTACTTCATGAATAACACTAGGAAGAAACAGAACTTTTGACATAGTACTGTATTTCTTTAGTCAACACAAAGAACAGTAAAATAACAGCATTTTTAGCCCATATAAAAAACCTATCTTGGCGATGATTTGGGGGCGACTGCCCCTCCGTGCCCCCCCTTGTCTACGCCACTACCCTTGCTTATTCCAGCAAAAGAAAATCCTTAATTGCATTAAATGTAGAAAAAGTTTGTGCACATGCTTTATTTTTCAATGAAATTCATTGCAGCATATTTTTGTGAAGATAAAATATGAAAACTTAACCTTCACTCGCAAGAGTGTTTGCACACAGTAAGTATTATGAAAAAATGTTATTGGCTTTGAAGCTACGGTACGCAAATGAAAACAATTTCAAAAGAGGGTTTCTTTTTTTCGGAACACCCTGTATATATTGCCCCCAAGTCTTTAAAGCGACCCCGATTTTGCAAGCTAAGCAGCAGATGAATTAACGGGAATAGAAATCGTTGCAGGAGCACTGCCAGCATTATCATTTCCAGAAGGCACAACAGAAGTATTTCGACCCAAAGATGACAAATTACACAACTTGGCCAACTCCTTTCTGAATTCTGATCCAGTAGCACAATACAGCAACCAGTTGATGGACGAGTTAATCACGATTCCAAGTTTGGCGGCGGCATAGCTCTTATCGACGATGTTCCATGTCGGTTTCGTCGCATTGAATCCCAGCATCCACAAGCATTGAGTGATGCACTGCGCGCCTAGGAGTATCAGGAAAGTGAAGCTCACAGCCAACAGCATCCACGTGACCTGGTCTTGTTGCTTCTTACGCTCTGCGATCTTCTTCTGCGAGAAAAATTCCACTGATTTCTTGACACGCTTTCTCATCGACCAGATAATGCTGAGATTCATGGCGGTGATGGATCCCCATGGGACGAGTACCAAAAACATGCAATGAACCCAGAATTCGTAGTTTTTTGCTCCTTCGTTGCGACCATATTCTGTCTCCGCAGCTGCATACGTGCCGTTGATGGCTGTGGGTGCGTAAGAGAAGAAATGTGGGATGTTGATGATAAAGGTGAAAGCGAGAGTGATGGCAATGGCAAGCAAAGTGCGAGATTTACTGCAATGAATTCTAGCCCTGACTGGAAAGTTGACGATGATACAACGTGTCAAAGTCACCCCTACCAACAACCATATACTGGACACGATAAGGAAGTAGAACAATGGAAAGCCGATATAGCTGTAGAAGAAAGCGTATGCATATGACTTTATGAATGAGGCATTTGTTGATGGCACAGTCTCGATTAGGATGAACAACACCAGTAAGAGGCTGTCAACAACACCCAGAGAGATGAGATAGATGCTTGTTGATGAACCGCTGTCAAATCTCTTTTCAATATCTTGAACCAAATGAAAACTGAGGCTGCATTCCCCACCAAGCCGAAAATGCAGATAAGTAGGCCAACAGGAACGTTTGAGATCCAGTGAAGAACTGCAGCGCTGGCCTAAAGAAAATAAAAAATTAAAAGGAAAAATAGGATCGGAAATGTCTAGAAAGCATAAAACGAAACAATTTCCTTATGCTTTATATAGATATAAAAAAGATTCCCCCGAGGCACTAAGGTTGGTGAGAATATCTATCTGCCCGCCTATCTATCTGCCCATCTATCTATCTATAATTTACTTGTTAAAGCAGGCAGTAGTTAGCAGCACAGAAGTGCTGATGTGGACCTGCAAAGAAAAGTGACAATTAAAAAGTAAAAATAAAAAAAGCTAGTTCGTAGTTTTTTGCTCCTTGGAAACCGAGCCGAGTGATGACCGAGTCTCATTCGCAATCTGTGGTTATGGGTTCGATTCCCCCCAAGGTCAAACAAAGTCATCACGAAGAGTAAGGAGAGTCGAAACCTCTCTGTAATTACATGCAAATGAAAAAAAGGAATCACGAGGTCTGGTCATATCAAGAGGAACGACTGGATCGCACATTTTGAGATATTAGCGAAAGCGAATGGGATTGAATACACCAGTTCACGTTTTCCTTCACCTTAGCCTTCAACTTTTCCACCTTCAACCTTCACCTTCAACCTTCACCTTCAATCTTCACCTTAAATCTTCGCCTTCACCTTCGCCTTCAAATTTCCACCTTCAACCTTCACCTTCAACCTTCACCTTCAACCATCACCTTCACCTTCACCTTCACCTTCACCTTCACCTTCACCCTTCACCTTCAACCTTCACCTTCAAACGTCACCTTCAACCGTCACCTTCAACCTTCAACCTTCAACCTCAACCTCACCTTCACCTTCAACCTTCACCATCAACCTTCACCTTCAACCTTCAACTTCACCCTCAACCCTCACCTTCACCTTCAACCTTCACCATCAACCTTCACCTTCAACCTTCAACTTCACCCTCAACCTTCACCTTCAACTCTCAACCCTCAACCCTCAACCCTCAACATTCAACCTTCAACCTTCACCTTCACCTTCAACCTTCAACCTTCAACCTTCACCTTCATCTTCATCTGTTTACCTCTCCACACTCACATCTGCCCTAATTGCCCTGATAATATTCGTACAGCAGCCGTACAAATTTCTCACGTTTTCACCCAATGACACAAACTACTTCTGTATCTATATTTCTTTTTTTTAGAAAACAGAGGACAATCCAGCTGCATTTTAGTAATTGGTTTAATTGCTTAATTTCAGATCGAGAATTTTGATTTTGGAATTTAGCAGAAGGGGAAATCGGAAAACAGGATATTTCACAAGCAGTAAACATGTTAAGAATGCAAATAACTCGAAAAGGTGATAGGGAAAACAAATTTAGGTCCCATTTTCATTAGCTTTCGGAGTGTTAGAAATTGTCAGACATTACTATGAAGTATTAGAACGTTTTGGTCACATGACTATCATGTGATGTTAGATTTAGAGCATGCACCGAAGGCGTGCTTGCTTGTCTTCTTCCTGTGTGCGATTCGAAGCTAGAAATGAAATTTTGAACGAACTTATATTAGAATATTATACAGTCTTATGAACGAATTTATATATTTAAGAATACTTAGAATTAGAGCCTAAAACCTAAATACAAACCTTTCTATGTCTGAACTCTGAATTACTTCGGTGGAAAATGGAATCGAGCCGCCAGTGAGAAGTCGCCACTATGGCCTAATCAGATGGCTTTGGCATTTTTTATATGGTCGAACCGAACCGGATTTGAGGATTCGAAGGACACGAAGAATTTGAATTTAGAAAGAAATTAGAAGAAATAAATTATGTCTACAGATACAGATAGCTCAGGAACGAGTCTGTCAGCAGAGGCAAGTTCTGCTAATTCTGAAATAACTAAGAAGAGAAGAGTTCGTGGTGGTCACAAGGCCTACGTGACAAGGGCGCTTGGAGACATTCGAAATCGTTTAGACTCCCAACTGACAGAAGCTCTGAGTTTGAAACAAAACAAACTGATGCTGGAGGAAAAATTGAAAACTGTTAATAACTTGGATGATCAAATTTTAGATTTATTAGAACAGGAAGAAGAGATAGCAACAGAGATTGACGAGTCAGGGCTTTTTAGAGAAAATGTTCAAACTGTTTTGTTGGAAATTGAAGAAAAATTGAAATCTTTCGAAATTGCTTCACAAGGAAGTACAGATGGAACCACAGCAGGCCAACAAGGATCAAGACATCAAACGCCTCATGGGGGAGCAAGCTTTACAAAACTGCCAAAATTGCAATTACGGAAATTTTATGGGAAGCCTGACAAATGGCAGGAGTTCTGGGACTCATTCAAAACCAGTGTGGATAGCAATCCAGGGTTGAGTAATTGCTCAAAATTGGAATATCTAAGAGCTCAGTGTGAGAGTTCAGCATATCATACTATAGCAGGACTAGAACTCACTGATCATAATTATCAGATTGCTGTTGATTTATTGAAAGGCAGATTTGGACAACGTCAAATGGTTTTAAACAGTCACATTGACTCATTACTGAAGATAGAACCTGTAAATAGGAATGCAAATATTTTTGATCTGAGAAGATTTTATGATAGCATTGAAACTCATGGAAGAGGTCTGCAAGCATTAAAGGTAGATCCCAAGACATATGGAACAGTACTGGTAAATGTTCTGTTGCAGAAACTACCAGAAGAAATTCAGCTAATAATTAGCAGAAAATGGCAGAATTATATAACAACGAAGAAGATTGGGAGCTGAGTAGGATGCTGGAATCATTGAAATCAGAAATAGAGGCAAGAGAAAATGCATGCCAACAAGAAGGGAGCCAATAAGGAGGAAATAAAAGGAATTTCCAGGAAAATTATGCCACAGCAGCAACATTGTCAACTGGAGCCAGAAATAAACAAAATTGTACATTTTGCCAAGGTGATCATGGTACAGCTGGATGCAAAGTGGTCACAAATATGCAAGAAAGAAGAAATATCTTGAGAAAGAGTGGACGTTGTTTCTCATGCCTGAGAAAAGCTGGTCATCTGGCCAAGAATTGTGATGCATCAATCAAATGCTACAATTGCAGAGGTAATCATCATGTTGCTTTGTGTGAGAGAAATAAATCTAATCAAGGTAATTTTGAAAATAACATGCGTAATGGTGGTAGAGTAAATTCTAGTACTCAGTCATCTCAGACTGATATTGGTCCACAAACATCTACATTTTGTGGGATTAATAATGAAGAAGCAGATACAAATAGAGGTATATTGTTGCAAACTGCCTTTGTAGTAGCCTCAAACCCCCAAGAACAATCTAGATCTGTAAACTTAAGAGTAATTCTTGACTCAGGGTCCCAAAGATCCTATATCACAGAAAAGGCAAGGAATGCCTTAAATTTGGCTGCATTACGGAGAGAAAATATGGTTATTAAGGTTTTTGGATCAAATGAGGGGGAAAACAGGACTTGTGATATTGTTAATGTGGATCTATGTAATCGAAAGAATAACTCTAACATAGGAGTTGAAGCTCTTGTTGTACCTACTATTTGCTCACCTGTTCAGGGACAAACTATTAGATTTTCAAAAGAAAAATACCAGCATTTGCAAAACTTGCATTTGGCAGATTTCCCAAAGGAAAACGAAATTGATTTAAGTGTTGATGTACTGATTGGAAGTGACAATATTTGGAGAATTTTAACTGGAGAAATTGTAAAAGGGGAATCACATGAAGAACCTGTTGCAGTAGGTACCAAATTTGGATGGGTACTTTCAGGGGTTGTGTCTAACGTCCCCAGAAATCTGTTATCATCAGTAAACCTAGCAACAACCCACATTTTGAGAGTAGACTGCAGCAGCCCTATTGTTTATGAAAGCGAATCCCAAAAACTTGAAAGGGAAATGGATAAAAGGGTAGAAGAGCTTTTCCAACTTGAAACTTTGGGTATTAATACTGTTGATTCTGTGGATGAACAATTTGCTAAGGATTTGAAATACGAAAATGATCATTATGTTATTTCTCTGCCATGGCGCGATCACCATGACATTTTGCCAGATAACTATGAACTATGTGTAGCCAGACTACATTCTACTTTGAAACGCCTTCGCAAGGAACCTGATCTTTTGAAAGAATATAATAAAATTATTCAAGAACAGCTAAGGCAAGGTATTATCGAGGAAGTCAAACCGAATTTATTTGAACCTAGTGTAGCCGGTAAAACTCATTATTTGAGTCACCATGCAGTTGTACGAAAGGATGCAACAACTACGAAAGTACGTGTAGTAATGGATGGAAGCGCAAAAATTAATGCTGATTCGCCTAGCTTAAACGAGTGTCTATATACGGGTCCGAGCTTAAATCCAAAGATTTTAGATATTCTCCTACGATTTCGATACTACAACGTTGCTTTAATAGGTGACGTACAGAAAGCCTTTCATATGATTCACGTCAATGAACAGGACCGTGATGTTTTGCGATTCTTGTGGATAAATGATGTTGAAGCAGAAAATCCAGAAATTGTCATCTTTCGATTTACTCGAGTTGTTTTTGGACTCAATTGTTCGCCATTTCTGTTAGGGGCGACCTTGTCTCATCACATAAAGAGTTATGACTTTGAAGATTCGAAAATCGGCGAAAAATTGCAGCAATCGATTTACGTAGATGACATAGTTTCCGGTGTAGAGAATGCAACCGAAGCTTACAATTTGTACAAAGAAACTAAAAATTGTTTGTCGAAGGGTTCGTTTCAACTGCACAAGTTTCGATGCAGTGATCAAGAAATTCAAAAAACGATTGAAAGAGAAAACGAGAAAGAAATTCAACCAAAACCGAAACCTTGTTGTGAAAATGACCAGGCTGCGCATCCTAACATCATTTTAGGAGATGATTCATCTTTAGAGCTGACTGAAACGAAGGTTCTTGGAATGAAATGGGACTATGAGAAGGACGTTATATTATTGAAGTTTGCGAACTTTGTGAAACTGGGTAGGCAATTGCCACCAACGAAAAGAAATCTTTTGAAACTTGCAGCGTCCATTTTTGATCCGATTGGGCTGGTTTCACCAGTCGTTGTAAACATAAGAATATTGCTTCAAGAAATCTGTGAGCTCAAATTAAACTGGGATGCATCTCTACCTGAAAATTTGAAAAATATTTGGCTAGAAATAGTCAAAGATCTCGAACAGGTCGCAGAAATTTGCGTGCCACGATGCTATTTCGACAAGAAACAACAAACTCATAAGGATATTGAACTACACGGCTTTAGTGATGCGTCTGCAAAGGCATATTGTGCTGTGATTTATGTTATTATTCGCACAGAGAATGGTGTAGTAAGAAAAATGATTGCTAGTAAATCAAGGGTGGCACCTTTAAAGAAACTAACCATTCCAAGACTCGAGCTAATGGGTGCTGTTATATTAGCAAGATTGATTGAAACAGTAAAATCTGCTTTGAAAGGTCAAATATCGTTTGAAACAATTAGATGCTGGACAGATAGCACAATCGTGTTAGCATGGATAAAGAACAACAGAAATTTTAAACAATTTGTAAGTCATAGAATTAAAGAGATTTTGCAGCGAACTACACCTGACCAATGGCATTACTGTCCCACGAACGAAAACCCGTCTGATATCGGTTCCAGGGGGCAATCGTTGGTAACACTCAGTAGAAATAACCTTTGGTGGTCTGGACCTGAATGGCTTCAGGGGCCCGAAGAAATCTATCCGAAACAGCCTTCTGTAAAGGAGCTTGAAACATCAACATGCTTTGAGGAAATACGCATTGACAACGCAGTTTTACTCGTAGATTCACAAGAACAGATAAAACCGAATTTAGATGATGTAATCGAAATAAACCGATTCAGTTCATTGCATAAACTATTGAAAGTTACTGCCTACGTGTTACGCTTCATATCGAACATAAGAGCGAAAATCAAGAATCAAGCTACGAGCATTGCAATCGACTGCATAACTGGCAACGAGCTAGAAAAGGCCGAGAATTTATGGACAAGAACCGTTCAGAATTCCCTACAGAAGGAGGAAAATTTCAAGCAACTTGAAAGGCAATTAGGTTTGTTCCAAGATGAAGCTGGAATAATTAGATGCCGTGGGCGCATTGGAAATTCTTCATTGAGATTTGAAACGAAATTTCCTGCACTTTTGCAGCAAGGTCATCATCTTACGACGTTAATCATTTATGACGCACATGAAAGGAGTTACCATAATGGAACGAAATCAACTTTGAACGAGGTGCGTACCAAGTATTGGATACCAAGAGGAAGACAAAAAGTGCGTAAGATTCTACATGATTGTAATTATTGTCGGCGATTTGAGTCACAAGCCTACAAATATCCGTCATCGCCGCATTTACCAGAATTTCGTGTTCAAGGGACAATAGCATTTGAAACTGTTGGTACTGACTTAGCTGGACCATTATTGATTCGTTTCTCGCGTAAAGAAACCACTTATCATAAGGTTTGGATTGTAATATTCACGTGCGCGTCGTCAAGAGCCATACACCTCGAATTAATGAATGACATGAGTACTGAGCAATTTTTAATGGCATTAAGACGATTTATTGCAAGAAGAGGTGTTCCGAAGCTTATCATCAGCGATAATGCTAAATACTTTAAGAAAGCAGAAAAACTTCTGTCAAACATATTCAAAGATCCCGAAGTGAAGAAATACTTAACATCAAAGAGGATAAATTGGACATTTAATCTAGAAGAAGCTCCATGGTATGGAAGTATTTATGAAAGACTTATTAAATCAGTAAAGCGATGCTTGAGAAAGGTTCTTCGAAACGCAAAACTTACGTCTGATGAGCTGTATACAATTCTAGTAGAAATCGAAAACACTTTGAATAACAGACCGTTAACTTATCTAAGTTCAGATGAATTTGACATTGCTTTAACACCATCGCATTTGATTTGTGGTCGAAAATTGAATTCGTTACCTTACTCAGCGAGTAATGATACAATTGAGAATTCTGATAGAAATGGCTTGATTAAGAGACAGAGTTATATATTAAAGCTTCTAGATCATTGGTGGAAACGATGGAGAGATGACTACTTGATTGAATTGCGAGAATCACATAATTTGAGCCCGAATAATCGTGGAGAGCCAACTATTAAGGTTGGAGATGTTGTAACTGTTCACCAGGATAAAACACCAAGAGGTTTCTGGAGATTAGGACGAGTTGAGAAGCTAATAACGAGCAAGGATTCGAAGATCAGAGGAGCAGTAGTGAAGGTCGTAACTAAGACGGGCCACATTTCATTGATTAACCGTCCAATAAAGAAATTGTTTCCAGTTGAACTAACGGACAGAAAGCCAACGGAATTATTTGAGCCTAATGAGAATGTAGAAAAGGAAACAAGAAGATCGAAACGAATAGCCGCATTGGATGCAGACGTTATACGAAGACTAAGAGAATGATGTTTATGTATATATTGTAAATATTGCTACAAGGAGCATGGACCTGACAGAATTATAAAAAGAAAAAAAAAAAAAAAGGACTTCTTGACTTGAGTATTATTAATTTATAGTTTATTTTCTTGTTGACTAGCAATTTCTTCTATTGCAAGTGCATAACACTTGCAAGGGGGAGTGTTAGAAATTGTCAGACATTACTATGAAGTATTAGAACGTTTTGGTCACATGACTATCATGTGATGTTAGATTTAGAGCATGCATAGCTATCGAAAAGGTAGACACTATAAAACGCCTATTGATAGAAACGAGATAGCTATCTGGAATAATGTAAACATCAAATACTGTAAGATTAATACACTTTGTCTTAGTATGTAGTCAATACAATTTTGAAAGAGAAAATTTTTTTAATCAAATCCACAGCCTTTATCCAAACTTTACAACTATCCCCTCTGCAAACCAAAAATTTATATATTTAATGACAAACGAGAATAAAGTCTTCCTAGAAAATTTCAGTGCCTTTACTTATGAAATTTACGACAAACGTACTGCTTTAGAGAAGTAAGCTTTTCTAGAATTAGAATAATGATAATTTTTTTACCTTCTATGGATGATTGATAAATTGAACTGTTAGTTTTAGTTTACTTTCTTTTGTAATTTTAATATTTTGTATTTTTTGTTAGCATTGTAGACCATGTATTTGTAACTTATTTAATATTTTGTACTCTGATTTTTGTTAGTTCATGAAAATTGTAGACCATGTATCTAATAGATATAATGTGTCTTACATAAAAAAGCGCCAAATCAATCTCAGGTGCGGCGCTAATTAGAGGGCGGCGCTTAAAAGAGGGCGGCGCTTATTAGAGGAAATACGGTGTGGTACGATAATGTGAAGGTGAACAGCAATCGGTGCACAGAAAACAGCGGGATGACCAATGAGATAAGGTCGAGAGGTTCGAGAGAGGAAACGAACTCTGTTTCGACAGAGGCCGAAATGATGGGGGCTTTAGGTTTTCCCAGCTGTGCTAGGTCAAAATAACAGCGATTCATTTAGAATTTATACTCGAGGTTTTATCTGATTCCTAAGGAACGGATTGCGATGCAAGTAAAAAGTGTTGCCGCAGAAAAAATTGATAAGTTAAGCAGCTGATTTTGAGCATTTACAATTAAGAATTCTCTTTTGCAAGAGACTATATAGAGGTTTCATACTCGAGTGTTTGTGATGAACAAAGCTTAATCTGATGTTACTGTAATCCGCGTCACGGGCATAAGTTGTACTTTACGCATGTATCAAATGTTTCCTTGAGTAGTTTCGAGCTTTGCTTACATGCAAATGTCTCTGTACAGTAGTCATTAAACGGCATGTGCAGTTAAAATTAAGGAACTATTAAGGAACTTTTGGAACTACAATCGTCTCAAAAGAGGTAAAAAATAAGGAACTTTAAGAATGAGGCCTTGAGCTAGGTTCTTTATAAAAAAAGCGTGTAGTCAGGGATTATTTTCGAACAAAATGTTCTGCGACCTTAGGAGATACGCTCGCAGAATATAGCTTTGGTTTTACTTTTCGCGACATGATTTTGCTTGTCGCCTGTAATTTTTCATTACTCTTTCAGGTGTATCGCGTCCCCATATCAAGCAAAGAGTCGCACGTGTAGCCGCGGCTTAAAGAACAAATTGAGCCTGGACGTAATACACGTTTTTTTTATAAGGAACCTTAACTCTGAATTGAGGCTGGAGTTCCTTAATTTTCAACAAAATGAGGCTGAAGTTCCTTATCCTGTTCCTTTTCGTGAGATATGTTTGAACACTAATTTTACAGCAAATTCATATAAACTTGCTTCATTTTCTAACTTAAAATATAAATGGAGTCTTTCTGGAAGAGCGATGGAAAATACATTGTTATTCTGCTATTTTTTGCACAAATCGTCTTATTCTTTACAAAAATTATTTTCATCCGAGCCTCGGCAGTTCCTTAAAGTTCTTTAATTTTTTGGGAATTTTCAGCCTCGAGTTCCTTATAAAGGTGTTCCTTAAAAAAAAAACCTGTAAATAAAACCCTGGAAAATTTTACGCAAAAACGAGTTACTAATATTTATGAATGAAACTGTTTATTATGCAATGAGTTTTCACTGAATATCACTCACCATCACATTGACGTATCACGTCTTCCAGCTCTAGCTCAAAGTTATCTTTACTTTTGGCTCAAAGCTTCTCGTCGTGTGCCCAGCACAAGTTATTCTCCGAACTGAAAAAACGAACTCCTTGCATCCGAGGATATACGACTAAGGATGTTTTGCAAGCCAAAGTCACGTGATGCAATCTCCGTGTGAACGCACATGATTTCGTGCTGGTCGGTGACATAGGGAGGGTGTTCATTTATCAGGATTTCATAGGTGTTCTTTTGATAAGCGTTAGAACCGCTTGGGCCCATTACGCTTTTTGCTGTGCAGATATCTGAGAATACGAGCATGTGTATGAATTATAGTAAAAACTCGAGCTTTTCTTGTTTTGTTACGCAACTTAAAAACAGCTTGGAAATCGTTAAGTCCCAGGCAAACGTAGCCAGCATTTCAGCCAACATTTCACTGAACTTCTGTTTGCGGGTAGGCAGGTGTTGGGGCAGGGTGGCTAAACATAGACAAACATTTCAGGGGCATTTCAGCCAACATTCGAATCAAAATACTGGTTTCGATTGAAGAATGTCAAATTACAGTCAGAAAAATCTTATTTAGGTTCGTTTCCATGTACGTACTTTCTATCACGAAAAATTATTAATTTGTTAGCTACAAGTTTGCTTCTTTAAGGATAAGAAGGCTGCTTGCTTCGTTTTTGCGCGCCAAAAGGGAGTGCCAAACCTAGTACGGGCTTTAGGCCCTTGCCAAACGATCAAACATTGTTTGTCGAACGTTTGAAACTTGCTTGTCGAACGATGTTCTGGCCGTTTTTGCGACGTCGAAAAACATCGCTCGATAGACAGAATTTGCTTGAGAATGTCTTTACGACGTGGCAAAACGGTCAAACATTTTGTTCGACACAAAACAGAAACAGTGTTTTATCGTTTGGCCATTCCGGGCGTTTATTCGAGGATTTACTACGGCCTTTTTTTATAAGAAACTCGTTTACAAGAAACTCAGTACTGAGATCAATATTGATTAAGAACAGCACTCGACCTAGACTTACTACACGAGTTTCTAGTTTACGCTTCCCTTATTTTAATTTGTCACTCCAACAGAGCACAGAGCGATTA
>JACTAT010000214.1:115374-140705 GCA_014526335.1 Chrysaora quinquecirrha
ATTTTTACACCCAGTTCATAATATTAGATTCCACCCCCACCGTACTGAATATACTCACCGTACTCCAAGATAAATTATCCCCCCATCGTACTGAACATCCGCCACGCCACGGCAATCATGATGTGACCCCACCGTACTGCACGTCCGCCACCCTACTCAGAGATGCTTCCCCACGGCAGACACGGTATCCCTCACCACCATACTGAGTATCCACCACAGTACTGCACATCCTCAACGGGATGTGCCCTCCTTACTTGGTATCGATTTCGCCCCTTTTTCAAGGGCCGGGTATCGAAAGAAGGTACTTTTTCTGAAGCCGGTTGTCAAAAGGTATATTTTGTTAGAACTGTTACTTCAATGTTGCGCAGTGTATTTTTTGCATTTTAGAGTATACTTTTCGCCGATTTTATCTAAAGCCGGGTATCATTTGGGAGGGAAAATCCTAAACCGGGTCAAATATCATTTCTTAGAGTGCACACCCCCATCTGAATTAAAAGTCAAGTAGCCCCCCGGCATGGGGTGCCTCAGCGAAACAAGAAAAACTCTAGAAGATATTCAAGAAAAAACAACTTTGTGTTTCTAATAGACCAAATGACGAACTTCTACAAACAATGACGGTTTACAAAGCAGTATCATCGCAAATATTTTAGCATAATAAACCTTTGTGAAATTTTCAACTATTTCACTTTATAATTACATCGTAATGACGTAATATTTTAATAAACAACAACAATAACTAAACATGAACAAATGAACTAATAAAATCAAGTTTTATATACCGTATCTATTATATATACAGGGATGCTAGAGCCATGATAGGGTAGCAAGTCACGTTGACGCAAAAGGAGGATGTGCTTCGATAAAGCCTACCCAAGGGTGCCAATGTACAAATTTGAACAGGGGCTCTGAGACCAACTAAACTCATTGCTACATTCCGGTCCCCAAAAAGGGATTCCGTCGTTGCAAAAATGCTGCTGTTCTCTAACAAGGCAACTGTTAGTTTTGCGAAGAATTTGGACTAAAAAAGTCTTTGGCTCTTCAATCGAAACTCGCGGGCACCTTGTCAATCCCAGATACTTTTTCCGATGAAATACCAACCAATATTAAACAAAAAGCAGCTTTGAAAAACATAGAAGATATGATGCTAAGTAGCAAGCATTAGAGCGACTTTTCATCATTCAAACAAGTTCGCTAAACCCACAAAACGTCCCGAAACATATAGACAGGAGCCCAGCCCCGCCCTGCCCCCAATGAGCACCCTACATACATCCCTGCACCCCTGCTAATCGTTCTCAGAGCACATTTTTCTGAAAACTAGTCATTTCTTGCTGCCCTTGCAGTAGGGAGAGACTCTTAGGGTTTTACTCTATTTACTGCACCCTTTCCTTACATATTTCTCCAGCAGCCCTGAAAATTTTACCCCATCACCAAACTGACAATTTAAAAATTAGCCTAAGGTATGAGCAAGAGTTGAGAATAATAAATACAGAATTGGAAGGTGATTAAGGAATACATATAAAGATATCTAACTATGATGTACGTATTAATATTCCTATTCTCGTGATATCATAGCAAGACCGTGTACAACGCTAATCGTGCAAAAAGTAGATCGTGTAAAACGTACCTAAATTGTAAACATCGTGCATATAATATGGGGAGAAAGCCTAAATTAGTTTCTCAAGAATTACATATCCTTCCAAAGCGTGGCAGAGCAACTTTGTGCGTTGTTTCTCCTTCCGCCCTTCGAGTTCCCTGTTTCCCACCACTTATTTTGAAGCAGTACAAAAGTTTATGATGCAATGTTTGTAAATTTCGAAACATTCATGTGCAAACAATTCCATCCGTTACAATATAAATTTCGGATACTGTGTGACATTACATCGCAAACAGCACACGGAGACGTCAAATGGCTGTCAAACGAAACCCAAAAGGATTTCAATATTCTCCGAAAATCTAAGGACTTGGGGGGATTGAATATTTCTTTGTTTACTCTTTGCACCATAGTCCATAAACAGGAGAAAATAAATATTCCTAAAATACCTCAGCCAAAACAGTAGATAGTGCTGAAGCAGCACTTGCGTAGCAGCCTTCTTGGCTGGTCTATATTTTTTAGTATGCGAGGAATCGTAGAGATGCTAACTCCGTGTCAAGATAAAAATAGCTGATAAAAGATCGTATGGTAATGGTTTTTATTGCACATGATCCTATATGCAAACGAAAAACTATTTGGTCACGAAATTGGTTGAAAGTTGGGGAGTTCTTGATTTTTGGGTATTTTAAAAGACACGTATATGGGATGAGTTCGGAATTGGCTGAAAACGTTAAGTTTCTTTACAAAACTGAGCTGAGCTGTCTTAGCTACATTAGCTATTCAAATAAAAAAAGACTTATCTTTATCTTGCATTTTTGCAAGAAACACGATAAATCTCGGGCTAAACAATCCAAAGTTTCATTCAATAATTTTTGGATTCTAGGTCGGTCATCCAACAAAATTTTAGCCAGTATTGCTGGCCAAACAAAAGGTTTGCACATTTTTTGCACAAAAATTCTAGAATGAAAGATCTAGCCTAAGTCTTAAAATTTTATTTTTAAGGTTAGCGTTTGGGGTTGTTTAAACGTATTCGTACACCCATTAATTGCAGGACCGTTTCCAACATTTCATCCAACACTGCTTGATCCTTTAGCCAGGGCTTAGTCTGAAGCTCTGATTAAACGATCAAACATTGTTTGTCAAACATTTGAATATTTGCAAACAAAGCAAAAATTCTAAACTTTTTCAAAGAAATTGGGATGATTTTGAACTTTTTCAAAAACACTGCTTATCAAATTCCTGTTGTCTAGCAATGTTTTTTGACGTGCGAATTGCAAATGTTTGGCGAACAATATTTGATCTTTTGGCTAGTGACTACGCTTTACAGCCTATAGGAAAATAAAAAAATTCTCGACACGAGGCACAGTTGTGTTACGTTACGTTACGTTGTGTTACGTTACCACCATAGTAACAAACAACTAACACGATAAGTACTATGTAACTAGCACGACACACTCGCGTGTGGCTATGGTTTTAAGAAACCGATACCAACACGAGACACGAGGATAAGTTCGTTATTATTAACTCCTGCCCATACTAACAAATCGGAGCCATCGAATGCAATGTTCGTATTTGACATTGAAAGAAAAAGAACTATATATGAAGTCAATTAACAGCTTAACTTTAAATGGAGTTCGTCTGGTCTACTCACTCTCAATCAAACCAGTCTTTGCCCGCGTTACTGTGCATCTGTGGTGGACCACGGCTGAAATGGTTTTGCTGGTGGTACGGATTGAACGCGGGTGCGCCACCACCGCCATACTGGAATGGATGACCACCACCTAAGCCGGGATTATGTTCATGACTTCCTCCTCTATAGCCCCCACTAGTGTTGGGGTTGCCACGGTTATGAAATTGACGGTAATCTCTACTACCGAATCCACCGCCACCATACCTAGAGAGAAAGAGAACACTCAGGCCCTAGCAAAATGATAAAAAATTGTCGATCAAACATTTGAAATTTGCTTTCAAAGCAATGTTTGGTCGTTTGGCCAGGGCCTTGGAATATTAAGAAGCCAATGTAGCCCTTAGAGAAGCAAACAGAGAAGTCAAAAAGCCCCAAGGTGTACAAAAACTCATTTGGACTAAAATTATGGAGAAAGATTTCAAGCCCTCTAATACCCCCGCTGATTGAAATACCTGAACTTGCACAAGATAAAGCAATAGGCCTTTTCAAAGAGGCCTGGTTGGGGGGTGAAATTTTTCTGGAAAATGGTAGATATCTATAGAAAGGGAATCCTCTCCGCGTGCAACTACCTTGATCGCATGTGCTTTAGGAGAAGTAGTGCAGCAGATTTTACTTCTAGTTCACGAATAATAGAAGAAATAGAGGGGAAAAGAATCTGCGACAATTAATGTTGAAAATGTCTGTAGAAACTCGGGAAACAAGATGCAAGTAACTCAAAAAAAGGCAAATTCTTGATTAAATGCCTCCTAGAGCAGTTAAACTGGGACTTCAATCCTTTCTTCCATTGACCGTGATCTTGAAGCAAAAATTGCTGCAATATCTCTGATGAAACGACTGCAATTCAGGTCTTTGTACGTGGAGAGGATCCCCTTGCTCGAAATATCTACCATTTTCCAGAAAAATGTTGTGTCGACCCAGACCTCTTTGAAAAGGCCTATTTGCAGAAAAGAACCCCGGCCCATTCCAAAGGAAAAGATTATTGATGATGATGATAATGATGATGATTAGAATATAACTCTCAGGGAAAAGTCTATCCAAGTAGTAGCTGAAACCACGTCCAAACAATACCTGTACGAAAAGCATTCTTAACTGTATTTTCTGGTACAATTATATGTTAATTACCTGTTTCTTTGCTGCGCCTTCTTAGCGGCAGCATGTTGCTGAGCTTGGTAGGCCATTGAGTCAAGCCAGTTGGGTACTTCTTGCTTCGCTTCCTGGAGCAAATCCATCAAATCACGTGCTACGTTTCTGTTCTTTTCATTGAAGAATGAAGTTGCAAGACCTGTTAACAGATAGTGTAAGAATAACAATGTGCTACTTCAACTTTACTACATTTGGCTTCAACTGTTTTTCACTCCCGAGGGCAGATTTGAAAGCAAAGTATAAGGACATTTACGCGAGTAATAAAACGCTATAATGGTAATGAAACGGTTCAAATGCTTACCAGTATGTCCTACTCTTCCAGTACGACCAATTCTATGCACGTATTCTTCAATATCAGTTGGCATATCAAAGTTGATCACATGTTTCACGTTTGGGATATCAAGACCCCTGGCAGCAACCTTGAATAGGAAAACAAATGAAAATATTAGCAAGCTCTTGTTTTGATTGTATGCATTTGAATTGCAATTAAAATAAATGACTCAACTCATTGGCTGTGTGTGCATAGAGAATGAAAATTCCTATCTTTTGTTACAACATTCCTGATTCCTATCTATCTTGGTAGGTAGGTAGGTAGGTAGGTATGTATATTCCTTCCGGTTTGCGGAAAGCCGCTACATCATGTTTTCCTTCTTCAAACATAATGACTTCGGCAAGTCCATATTTTAACAATATCTGAAATTTCGGAAGGCGATTTTCGTCAGAAAAATATACTACGTTTCTGTACTATCAAGGTATTCTCAGTCCAAAGGTCCCAATTAATGAATAATGAGGTTCCCTTAAGGCAGGTTTTTACTATAGCACTAGTACAAAACTTACAGCAGTGGCAACGAGGATTGGAGTGCGTCCTGATCTGAATGATGCTAATGCTTGTTCTCTCTCCCATTGTGATTTATCCCCATGAATTGAAGCTGCGTTGTACTCTTCGCGGTACAAGAAGTCTTCCAACGCGTCTGCACCTCTTTTGGTCTCCACAAAGACCAGAGTCAAAGAATCGGGACCTGGAAATCAATGAAAGGAGACATCAAAGCAATTAAGAATTATAGAAAGTACCAAAGAAGACGGAGTGTCCTTGCATCTCAGAGTTCAGGCCCTGCATACACGGGAGAAAATGGATCAATTCTGGTTCAATCCAGAGCCAGTTCTGGCTCTTTTCGAGCGTGTTCATATGAGCAGGACTAGATTGGCTCCAACCGATCCAGAAATATTTGACAACCGTAATTGTTTGTTAGCTAACGCATGCATTACCACACTTCTTGCTACACAACTGCTTGAAATTTGTTCTTTTTATCACATCAGCGTCTTTCGAGGGGCTAAAGCAGAAAATTCAATTTCTCTTCGAAAAACTATGTCTCATTGTAGGTTTTATTCATTCACTTTCAGTCATGTTTTGTATCCGTACCAGTTTGGATCCGATCAAAAGCGTTTACATGGGATCTAAACAGAGTCAGAAAAGAGCTGGCTTTACTTCTGAACAGATCCGGAACTTGCTCTAAAACTGAGCCAGAAAAGGAACGGATCCAAAAAATCCCGTGTAAAAGGGAGGCGTTTTCGAGCAAGTGACTCTAAATACACCATTTCACCTTCACCATTGCCGCTCTGACCGAAGAGCAACAAAACTTAATCACAGTAAACATAAAATAAATTTCCAAACACAAGTAAAAGGAGAGAACTTTAAGAAGGTAACTATTACCTGACGCATTGAGAAGATCAAGCAGGAAAGATCTCTTGTCACCCTCTTCTACCCAGACAACTTTCTGTGTGATATTCTCACTTGTCGAACCAACACGACCAACTGCCAAAAATATGTAATTGTCCAAGAAGTCACGGGCTAGCATCTGTTAGGAATGTAATCGATTAAAAAACTAAAATAACAACTTAATTACACATCGCATAGCTGAGTCTCTGATAATCAAGGGTATCAGTTGATAGGTTCGGGAACAGGGAGTTACATAAAGACAACGATTGAAAACACTTGATCGTGAAAATGGAGTTGTTTGTTAAATTGCACTCTAAGTGAATTTAACAGTAAAAAGCTAAACATTTCGATAAAGATGTGAAGGCTTTTTATTGTAGGCATATAATAATCAAAATCATGTAAAATCAAAGTGCTCGTTACATCTATGGCGGGATGTCAGTTGTTGAAAAATCTATCCTAGTTTTGATATGAAAAATATATAGTATAAAAGTGTATGAATTTATCATCACCTGAATCTCTTTAGGGAAAGTAGCACTGAACATGTGTGTTTCTCTCTGTCCAGAAGGAGGCATGTCACATTTTTCAACAATCTCACGGATCTGAGGCTCAAAACCCATATCAAGCATGCGGTCAGCTTCATCCAGAACCAGAAATCTGAAAAGGAACATTATAAGGTACACAATTGCAAATAACATCCAAATCCAAAAAAAGCATTTTCAATACGGTTCTTTTTATACATACAACCAAACTTTGCTTACAGATGGAACCCTGTTTTTACAAGATACCCGATTTTTGGCTTTATCCTTGACTCAGCTTGAAAATCGTTTAGTGGTTGGCTGGTTGCTGAAAAGCAATGTCTGATAGTAAGCAGGGTTTTCAAGTCGGCGTGACATGCCCCTTAGTGTCTCCCAGTTAAGCCACCCCAGAAGCTTTGCAGGGAGAGACACGCAGGTGCTGTGGCGTCATGATGAAATCCAGCTGACTTGTGGTGTCAGGAGCTCAGTGTGGTCAAGGTTCGAGTCCAGCCCCGGTAGCATCACAGCCAGGGTCGAGGTCTCGATTAGTCAACCTACTACTGAGATCCTAGCAACTGGCGCTAAAACACCATATCACCTTCACCTTCATGCAAATGTTTTTTCTTGGAGAAAATAGAAACATTTTATGTCTCCGCAACTCTGTGGACATGTTGCTCACTTGTCATTCGAATAATTCCCACCCTGGGAGACACGATGATAATGCAATGCCGTAACATAGGCAAGGCTTGAGCAGGGGGGGTACTTAATCTGGGATTAATTACAGTAGGATAAAAATTTCTTGATGTAGTAAATAAGAACGTTAAGTCGGATAGGTGTATCAGGTATCAGACGGATACAAACAAAAAATTTGCTCACTTGATTGACTCCAGTCCAATTTTTCCTCTTTGGATCATATCAACCAGACGACCTGGTGTGGCAACAAGAAGATGACAGCCTCGATCCAGGTCTCTCATCTGAGCACCGACATCTGCTCCTCCGTATACCACGCAGGGACGTAAGGCTGCACGGTACGAGAACTGGAAGGCAAAGAGAAGATTCATAGTTAATAGAAGAATCAATAAGAACACACTCAGCAAGGATATTCAAGTCCTTAAAATTGGTTAAGATTTACCTAATAGACATTTTCAAAGAGATCTGGGTCGGCACGACATTTTTCTGGAAGACGGTGGACATCTTCAACAAGGGAATCTTCTCCATGTGCAACAACCTGTATTGCAGTCACTTCAGGAGAGGAACTGCAGTAAATTTTGCTTCAAATTCACGTTGTATTGATTTAAAGGTGAAAGAAAGCAAGTCCGAGATTATCTGCTCAAGGAGGCATTTAATAAAGTATTTTCCTTTTTCCGGGTCCCTTGCATCTTGTTTTCTTAGTTTCTGCATACATTTCCAACATTTATTGTCGGAGATCCCATTTTTTTAAATGCAATTCAAATTTACTTGTAAAATACAAGTTTACAAAAGAAAAGTTAACTATAAAAATACTTATATTCTACGCGACCCAAAGAGAAGCAAAGCTTATCTAAGCTTGGGCCGCTAAATTAAAGTTTTTAAAGTAACATCAGCATCAATTAATATACGCTAAAACAATCAATTACAAAAAATAGTTTCATAGCAAATAAAGATAACACATAAGAGGTACTAATTTAGACAAATCAGCTGAATCATAAATTTCATATATTTTTTTCAATTTTTTTTATTTTAGTATTTTTTTTTCTCTCCTTTTCTTCCATTATTGCAGAATCTAAAGCAAAAATTTCTGCACTAATTCTCCTTAAGAAACTGCACTCCCACTCATTACATTCGGAGAGGATTCCCATAAGATGTGCACCATCTTCCAGAAAAATTTCGCACTGACCCAGACCTCTTTGAAAAGGTCAATAGGATCAACTGCGCCCTAGGGGCGAGATATAGGCGGGTAGTACATTTAACACCACTATTAACGCAAGGAATGTTAGGATTTCATCAGAGGATATAAAAACATCGCAAAACAAACCTTCTTAGCTTCATCATAAATCTGCGAGGCCAACTCTCTTGTAGGAGCAAGAATCAAGCAAAATGGAAATTGCTTTCTTCGTCCCATGCGACCACCAGGCTGGATATAGAATAAAATTCAAAGTTTAAACAACAGAATTAAAATACCACAACAGGAAAATGGGGGCAGTATCTAAACCAGGCTTATGTCAACACGAAATCGTCCTCAGGCCCCAAATCAAATTTCCTCGAATCACAACCGTCAAATCGATTTTGGCCCTGGTACCGGCCACGAAATCTGCCAAAATGCTGGCAATTTTAGCCTAGGCATAAAAACAAGATGTAGATTCCGAAAGCAGATGTTCTTAGAAAGGAAGTGCAAAAAATTTCATTGATAAATGTAAGGCAAGATATAATATCTCATGTAGCATTATTTTTTTGGTTTTTATAGATGTTTTTTACATAGTTTTTGGCCTATGTTGGTGTGAAATTCTGAAGAAACTGTGACGTCACTTAAAATTTCAATTGTTTGAACAGCCAATCAAATTTTGAATAGACAAGGCCGATACCAGGGTCGAATATGGACAGCGGAGTTTCACGTAGAGGCCTATTCACCCTGTGGACGAGGTTTATGCCGACATTGCACACAGTCAGGAATAGCTGCTATTCGGCGAGGTTTTGGAAATTATTCATCTGTTGACGACCATTAAAATTTCCACCGAACTAAAACGCTCAGTGAAATACCAAACAGTATATTGTAATTCAAAGTACCTACCCCAAAGCCCGAATCATAAGGGCCTTCAAGAAAAATCCTGCTCATAATTGGCAACAAAAAAGCTGCAGTTTTCCCAGATCCTAAAAGAAAATATTCATTTCAATCGAGCTGCTTTATAAAAGTAAATTAAGAATACAAGAATGATAACGTATATTCATTAGTTAGGGTATCGGTTGGTTAGTTAATTAGTTAGTTTACTAGTTAGTTAGTTAGTTAGTTAACAGATTAGTTAGTTAGTTAATTAGTTAGTTAGTTATTTAGTCAGTCAGTCAGTTATTTAGCTAGTTAACTAGTCAGTGAGTTAGTTTACTGGTTAGTTATTTAGCAAGTAACTAATTTATTTAGTTTGTTTTTTAGCTACTTAGCTAGACAGTTAATTAGTTTGTTTGTTACTTGAATAATTAGTAAGTCAGTTAGTTAGTTAGTTAGTTGGTTTGTTATTAGCTAGTCATCTAGTTAGTTACTTAGTTACTTAGTTAGTTAGTTAGTTAGTTAATTAGTTAATTAGTTAGTTAGCTCGTCAACTAGTCAGCTAGTTACCTCGCTAGTTAGTCAGTTAGTTAGCTACTTAGTTAGTTAGTTAGTTAGCTAGTTAGTTAGTTAGTAATAATTAGCTACTTAGTTAGTTAGTTAGTTAATTAGTTAGCTAGCTAGTTAGCTAGTCACTTAGTTAGCTACTTAGTTAGTTAGTTAGTTAGTCAATTAGTTAGTTAGTTACCTAGTTTGTTAGTTAGCAAGCATGTTGGGTATGTTTCTATATCGGAATCGAACCAAAAATCAAAAATTGCATTGCAAACCGAAATTGCCTATGCCTTGACAATTTTCACCTGTAAAAATGGTTCATAAAATGATAAAACGTTCAGTTAAAACAATGTTTACCTGTCTGGGCGCAAGCCATAAGATCTCGTTTCTTTGCCACAATTGGAAGAGAGTACTTCTGCACGGGGGTTGGTTTGGTGTAACCACAGAGCTATAAAAACACAACAAGTAATAATCAGTCCAAATAAAACTCGGTCGCAAGTACGTCGAGTTTTTGTCTTCATTTGACTGACTAGAATTGAAAACCAGTAGTAGTTTAGCTTTGCCACAGAGGCCCTAGTTTTTGGTATTCCATAGGCTCTGATTTCGAGGGTTCAGATCCCAATGTCATCGGGATAACTTTCATGAGCCATCAGTCAATCCAGCTACTCACCCTGCTGAGGTTAGTTTGTTACAACTAAGTGTATTCATTCTAGAATATAAGTCCGAACACATCAAGTTCACTAGACATATTACTTTCCTCCCACTCTTTCGGAAACAGCCGAAAAACCACTACAAAAACATACAGCTGTTTCCTCAGAGTGGAGCGGGGTGGTGGAGTGTGGAGGAGCGTAGACTACGATGAATGTAATAAGTCTACAAGTTCACATCAACCGCACAGCTACCACAAATTTATTGTTTGAAAAATAAAGATTTTTCCTCGCTTGTTTACTATTTACCATTGACAGCATTTTGCAACTGTATTAAGCTATTTGAATTCGTGACCGCCATTCATGACCAATATAAATAGTTATGGTGCTGAAGAAGGCTCAACATAGCCAAAACACAAAAAGCAAAATGGAATCAGAGCCTTGGGCTGCGTGACTTGGAGAGTTACTCGGCGATTTCATTGAGCTCTATAGGTCAGTGGAACGTTGTTGGCTCTCTGGTCATGCAGTCCTGGGTTCAAATCCCATCAATTGTGGTATGCCACTTGTGGAAAAATTTAAGCTATTTTAATATGACCAGGAAAGGAAAATAATTATGAAACGAATCTCCCTTGAAAGACTAGTTAGTACTAGCCTTAAATGCAAATTTCAACTCAAACACTTGAAAGCAAAATTATGGTAGTAAGTTGATTAAATGCAGGGGGGTGTGCTCATTTAAAACCTGATGTTCAAGAGGGGACCATTATTCAAGAGAGGGGTAAATTGGAGGCGGTTGAAATAATGATAAAAGGCATGAGCAATTGCATGTAAAACAAAACTTTCATGATCTGGTACCCTAGTACTACAAGATACCCAAATCCAAAAAAAGTAATAGAAGGTGCTGTGGCGTTATGCTGTAATCCAGCTGACTCGTGGTGTCAGGAGCTCAGTGCGGTCAGGGTTCGAGGCCAGCCACGGTAGCACCACAGCCAGGGTCGAGGTCTCAATTAGTTTTCCTACTACTGAGATCCTAGCGATTGGCGCTAGAACACCATTTCACTTCACCTTCATGTTCACATGATGAGTTACAGAAAATACAGTTATGGACATTGTTAACCCATGGCACAAAATTTTGTCATTGCACAAGAGTACGCAATCGTAAGGGTGTCTAAATGAAAAATTAAGCATCAATATATTTCATACCTTAACATTTTCTCTCAGAATCTCTCCCATTTCATACTCTTCAAACTGAAATATAACATCCCAAAATGTAATGAAGCTGTTAAACAATGAATATGGTAGTAGTTCCATATATATTCTGTAATGCTTGCTTGGTGCAATTTAGTTTATAGTTGTTTTCCTGTATCTGGCAATATCCCTCAGTCTTTGTAATATTAAAATAGGCCCCGTGCGGCATTTCGCACGCCTTAATAAGACTGCGCGTGCGATGGCGTGCGATTTCGACGAGCCGATTTTTTCCATTTACGATGATCCAGGTTATCTTAACTAACACAATTAAGACTTTTTACGCTCAAGTTATCATCAAGAAATGTGTACTGCTGCTTTCATAAACTTCTTTATTGACGGAGAACTCGTACATAGACTGCTCAATGGCCTACTTTTAGATAATCTTTAAAGAATTGATTTGAACTTGAACGCCTGTAATATGTTGACTTTATCAGCTAAAAAATTACTATGCTAATCTTTATAGCAATTTTTGCGAAATTTTAGAAATTCCCAATTATCTATATTAAACCCCAAAGCCGTAGCTTTTGACTATGGAAGAAATTTCGCTCATAAAATCAGAAAAATTCGGTCGTTTTGCACGTGCAACCATTCTCGCACGCCTTGGGTGATTAAGGCGTGTGTGGAGGCGTGCGCGTGTGATCACAAACCTCAAATTACAAATACTGAAATCATTTCTACTGCTGCCTGGTGTGGGTAATATTGAGGTGCCATTCACTCAGCAGTCATTTTTGGAATATCAACGCCATACCTACCTCTTAGCAGACACTAAGGGTGGTCACTGCAAGAGGATTTGTTGTCCTCGGTGATTCTCAACTTATATTAAGATGAGCACACCATTTTCATGTGATCATCTGAGACAGAGACAGCAAGGCTTTTACACCTTGTCATTTGTGCTCCCTAGCCTGGATTTGAACTGCAGACCTTAAGCACAAATAGCACAAGTGCTTACCACTACAATATGCTGCCTTCTCAGGTCTCTAAGTTTAAGGCCCGCAATCGCGCGCTCGCGCGTCCACACGCTCCTCGTCTTGCCAAGCCGCGCATAATTTCACGCACCTCCTCAGTTAAGCTTTATTTGCAAAAACGAAGAAAATCTGGTTTTTTTCGGTGTCTTCGTGCTGGTATGCTGCTGATGTTGAATCTGAAGCATGGAGAAGCAACAAGAAAAAACTACTTGAATGAACTTTTAGGAATAATTCTCGTCGATTTTTCATGATCAGATTCAAATATTTCTGATTCTCTGTGTGATGTTGAAACTGATTATCGAGTAATTTGTTAAAAACATCATATAAAAAGAGGCAAATAATGCGAGAGAAAGTCAAAATTGCCGTTCCTAAAAAATGCGCGTCTAAATAAATTGAGGTGCGCGATCTTCCACGTACCCTCTAAAATACTCACGGAGAGGCCTGCCTTCTATAGATGAACTTACTTACACTTTCAATGTGTGTAGGACAATCATTTCCAGTAGCTTCTACAGGAATGTCTTCGTATTTATCAAAATTGATTCCTTTTGATGTGTTTCCAAACAAATCCCTAAATAAAGGATTATAGAACAGCTATTAGTTAAAAAGTCACCATGGCATTTTTACTACAGTATAATCTTGTTATAATGTACTTGCTTATAACGTACTCTCGGCTACACGTTTTTTTTATAAGGAACACTTTTATAAGGAACTTGAGGCCGAAAATTAAGGAACTTTAAGGAGGCTGGAATGAAATACTAAGAATAATTTTTTTCAAGAAAAAGACGATTTGTGCAAAAAAATAGCAGAATAACAATGTATTTCCTATTGTTATTCCCAAAAAGACTCCATTATATTTAAAGTTAGAAAATGAAGCAAGTTTATATGAATTTGCTGTAAAGATTAGTATTCAAATATATTTCACAAAAAGGAACAGCATAAGGAACTTCAGCCTCATTTTGTTGAAAAGTTTAAGTAACTCCAGCCTCAACCCCGAGTTAAGGTTCCTTATAAAAAAAACGTGTATAGCGTACCTTTTAATTTGTCCCCAGAGTCATCAAACAAAAGAAAATACCCTGTTTGTAACATACTTTGCTAAAAACGTACCAAAAACTGCGGTCTGTTCAAGTACGTTATTACCTGGATCATACTGTAGGCCTATAAGATATCATGGGCCACTAACTTAGCTACTTAATAGATGGCTTGGCGGATAAATAAAAGCCTTTTCAACAATGGATTAAGTCACATGATAGGCTCGTAACAAAAGATTTGCTCTGAGCGTTTGGATTTTGCAGAATTGAAAGTTCCAATTAGGCCAGCAAAAAATATTTTGAATTCAGTAAATGACCTTGGTACTTGGAAAACTTCTGTTTAGCACAAGATGATGTAATAAGGTTAATTCACTTATTCTCTGGGAAATTTTATTTTTTCTGGAAATATTGGATTTTCTTAGAACTTGCAGAAATTCCAAGTATATCTGGGAATTTTTTAAAGCTTTAAGAAATTCTAAGAAGGCTTTTTGTTCAAATTCTCAAATAACACAGACTATTTCATGGGAAACAAGATCCATTTCTTTTATAGGAAGTCTACATACCTTTCAATTTTCTCATTTCTTGGAAGTGGCTTCGACCAATCTTGCTGTTTTGCTAGATTTAGAAAAATAAGTGTTAAGAAAGGGGGAAAATGTTCACAGTTGGAGGGAGGGGGTGGTGGGACACCCAAACATGGAGAAATGAATTCAGGGGAGCAGAGAGTTGTGTTTATTGTGATTCTACAATTTAAGAAAACATGCCAGAAAAACCTATATAAAAATATATCAAATATGTATGTTACTGAAGAAGGCTCTATCTGTCTATGTGCAATGTTGTTATAAATTCTGTCAGTCCAAGTGCTTCTATCCTTTTATGCTTGCAATGGTTCACATGCAAGCATAAAATGATAGAAGAAATTGGATTAATCTTGACTTCTTGACCAATCAACTTTAAAGGTAATTAAACTGACAAAAATCAAACATTGAATGCCATGGCAAACAGATAGATAGATAGAGACATAGAGCTTTCTTCAGTACCATACATATCTGAAGAAGGCTCAACATAGCTGAAACATGAAGCCAAACATGAGGGTAGCCCTGGGCTATAAGATTTCGGGAGCTAGTTACTCAACAATTTCATTTAGCTCTTTGGCTCTCATTCCATACTTAGAGTGGTTTCTAGTCAACTTGCCCCACTTGCCCCATTGCCAACTTGTCCCACTTCTAGGACAACTCAACCCACTTTCAAAGTCAACTCACCCCACCTTCAAAGTCAACTCACCCCATCTCAAAAGTCAACTTACCCCCACTGAACTATAAATGTTTAAAGTTGGGGGCTCTGCCTTGACTTGACAGATGGGGCCAGTTGTGCAAACATGTGGGGTCACATGACTTGAAAGAGGTCCAACTTGACCATGTTAAGGCAGGGTGAGTTGGTAGAGGGGCAAGTTGACCTGTTACCCTTAGAGCATACGTAGCATTTCCTATTTCATGAGCAAATTTGTTCAAAGAAGACGCTTAAATGGATAAGATGTTAATTTGAGGAATTTTCTAGTCCAGTAATTCTAGTATGTAAATAAACATACCTCCATTATAGTCTGATCTGTCATCATTATAATTGTTTGATTGATATCCACCTGATATATTTCCTCCTCCTCTGCCATAGCCACGGTTCCAGTTAGACCCTCCATAATTGCCACGGCCAGAGCGGAAGTTGTCCTGTCTGTTTTGATACCCTCCTTGATAACCACCACGATTTGGTCCTCCTGAAAAACCTAGAGGCAAAAATTCATTTTAGCATGCAATAAATTGAGGACGCTATAAATTCAGATACATTTACCCGAGGGGCATTTCACTCTGCGAAAAAGCGTATGAGATTTCTATTAAAGCAAAAGGACTTTCAAGGGATTTCCAAGAAAACAATAGGACTTGCAGCAAAGGTGTACGAGATTTCCAAGGAGTGAGTCACCCCTCGCTATTTACCTCATAGTTTTTGTTAAAACAGCAGTTTGAAATCATCTTATTTTTGGCCACAAGGTGTATATTTAGGGAGGATCTCAAAAAAACATCAAGAATTGAGTCTTTTCAAATTCACTCAGGAGTAAAAATACAAAACAAAAAAAAACACTTCAACCAGACTGGCAGTGACCCCAGGAGCTTGATCCTTACTTTTCTATATAGAGGGTCGATACAAACACTATTTTTGCTGATCCCCAAACAATAAGTTAAAGTTTTGCAGAAGCGAAAATATTTTCACAGAAATGAAGAGTTGTTCTCACACTTAATTGCAGGCAATCTCTGATTATCATTGCTTTGTGATAAAGTTGTCATTCTAATTACATTAATAGAATTAAAATCTTACAATTTGCAAATATTTTATAACTTAATTCTCAGCTCACAGACCCCAAATATTTAATGTTTCCTGAGTTGTACTTCAGAGACTCCAAAATTAATATCTTGTAAAATCTCAAACCCCAAATATTGACACAGACTCCCATTTAGAAAAGTAGTTAGCACACCCTGAGGATGTGATTGTGGCACTTTTCAAATGTGAATAGACTGGACATTTGTACATTAAATTAAATTTATAAGCAAAATGTAGCAAATGCAACTCACCACGATAATTGTTCTGGGGTATTCCAGGCTGGGGGAACTGATTAAAAGAGTCCCCTCTGCCCCTAGAGTCACTTCTCAGATGAGGGGGAACGTACTTTGAACCTTAAATAAAAAAAAAATGAAATACTATAGATGCGATTACAGTCAAAATACAACAGCAAAATTAGAAGAGATTGTTGAAGATTTGAAAAATAATTATTCTTTGACAAACCTTGTTGATTTGGGAAAGGGCCACCTCTTTGTGGTTGGCCCTTTTGGCTGTTCAAGTCCAGACCAGCAATCTAGAAAAGATCAAATTTAAAATCATTAATACATTCAAAACACAAGATCTTACTTTAGGGTTTGCAGCGGACGGAATGCTGCCAGATTAATGCCAGGTGGCACACCTATGAAAATTGCTCTATGAGAAGCAGAAACAGAAGTTAAAATGCAGGGAAGACGACCAAACACAACATGGTTAGCTGGCATGAAAGAACAACTGAAGAAAGAACTGGGGATGGAATGAGAGGTAGCAAAAGTGTGTGCAGCTGAAAGGGACCCATGAAACACGCCAGCAGCTTTTTTTTATGCCACAATGGCCAGAAATGCACAAAAATGATTATGATGATCAGGGGTAGCAGAAGAAAAACTCCCGATAGAGGGGCTACAGCTTAGCCACGAGAAAGTTGAGCTGTTCTGTGCATAAAGACAGAGGAGAAATACTATGTAGCAGCAAGAAATTCTAATAACATGTTTTTGAAGCTTTTTGCTACATTTACTCTGAAAATTATCCAGTATCTTCCAACAGGGACAGAGAATTGGTTGGCTATTATCAACAGAGGGGTGGCAGTCCTCCAAGCTATTTCTTGGTGCTACAATAGTCTATCTGCATAGCATCGACCAGCTCTTGAAAAAGTCTGAGGTATATAGTATTCAAAAATTCCGCATCCAAGGCTTTAATTAAGCAGGATACAATGAAGAATACCCAAACAGAAATTGCCATTATCAAAACTCAAAAGAATGAACAAGAATGTTCAAATTGGCATGTTTAAGTTGGGGCTAATTTGATAACAGGTCAACTCGCCCCACTACCAACTCACCCTGCCTTAACATGATCAAGTCGGACCTCTTTCAAGTCATGTCACCCCACGTGTTGGCACGACTCGCCCCATCTGTCAAGTCAACTAGCCCCACCATTAAATAAATGATAGAAAACAACAAAATTAAGTGGATTGATCAGTGTGATTAAAAGGGGGTTTGGTGGTGGAGCCCTAACTTTAAACATTTATAGTTCAGTGGGGGCGAGTTGACTTCTGAGATGGGGCAAGTTGACTTTGAAGGTGGGCCAAGTGGACCCATAAGTGGGGCAAGTTGGCAATGGGGCAAGTTGGTGGTGAGGTGAGTTGACTAGAAACTGCTAATTTGGGGCTGGGTGCTTTTTAAAAATTTTTGTTCCCAGGATGGATGCTTACTCAAGGGGGTTATAGGAGGGGGGCTAAATCAAGGATCACATATGTACACTTCCAGGATAATATCAGGATCAAGGGCAAAGTATCTGGTTAAAAACAAGAAAGAAAACTGAACTGTAAAATAGTATTTCAACACCTGGTTTTGGAAAAATGTCGCTCAGACTACTAGGAATGTAGTCTAAAAGCCTTTCACGCAACGCAGGTGTGACAACATAGATAGCTCCCTTCAAGACATTAAAACATAATTTTGTAGGCCATGTATAAAAGATAGGACTGTTACATCAAATGGGCTTTTAAATTCTATAATAAAGGTCACTTGAAATGTCGTTAATTGAATAACGGGCCTGATATTTCGCTGCGATTTTACAAATAGGCCTAAATTTTTTGGTGTGTCAAGTAGAGTGGTACTATTGCATGCACGTTTTTAAGTAGTTACTAAGTACGGCAGAACACCATGATTTCTTGATAAATTTATTTTACAAGAATCATTAACGTTTGTCAGATTTTGAGGACTTCATTTGATAATTCGTTTGTCCGTTGTTTGTAAATCTTAGTAAAAGAACAACGATGTAGATATGTCAGTAAGTACGGAAAGCAAAATCAGATACCTGCTGCCCTAGACTTCGAACATCTCTTTGGGTTGCATGGCTCATAACTGATAAATTCAAGGTTGAATATCCACTGAAATCCTCTCACAAATCGTTAAATAGTTTAACTGACTTGTGCTGAGTCTATTTGACTAAACACTTACTTATTAAGGCTAGAAAATGACTAAAAAATTCAAAGTGTTTTACGAAAAGCTGCTGGCGTTTGCCTTTGGCAACACTAAAAGGATTTCTACTGGCCTGAGAGGAAACCTCGTTTTCTTCCCTTCACAAGGAACCAAGGGGATGAATCATGACTCGCTTCCAGGCCACTATATTACGTCACTACAAAAGTTTCACAGCCAACACCTTGCTGCTCAACAACTTTTTCACGTCTTGTTTTCCTGAAAATAACAGGAAAATATATTTTATTCGATTTTATTATCATTCAAATACAAAAATAAATATATATTTGTTTATTTTACGCCTTTTCGCGCTTCTCCTCAAACTCATGATTTCTGATGTCGTTACATAAAAAAACCTCAAACTTGAATGGAACTCGAAGAAACCATGAAGGAAAACCTCGCAAACCTCATGTAGCTATTTTTCTACACGTATTTGTTAATAAGAAACTCAACAGTGGACCCAGTACTGAAAGTTTCTTAAATTCTTCAGACTGTCGGTACCGAAAGTTTCTTAAGAGATTGTGATAGAGAAAGTTTCTTAGGCAAAAGAAAATTCATTAATCAAAGTTACTTCATTCTTTATTCTATTCAAGCTTTCTTCTATTCCAGCTTCAGTTTTGCTATCAAGTGATCTAGTGTCTGTAGCCCAACTTCCTATTGTATTCCAGCCCAAGCAACCACTTTCCATGTCAAAACTTTATCCCTCCCAGGCCCCCGAAGGCTAAGGTTCCACCTGCGTCCTAGGTCCTGGGGTCCCACTTGCTTCCCAGGTCCGATTTTCCACTTGTGTACCAGTTCCTAGGTCCCACCTGAATCCCACATCCCAGGTCCCACCAGAGTTCCTTTGTCACAGGTCCCACCTGAGTCCTTAGGTCACACGTCCCACTTGCTTCCAAGGCCCCAGGTCCTACTTTTCTACCAGGTCCTGGGTCCCACCTGAGTCCCACATCCCAGGTCCCACCTGAATCCCTAGGTCCCAGGTCCCACTTGCTTCTCAGGTCCCAGGTCCTACTTGTGTACCAATCCTGGGTCCCACCAAAGTCTCACGTCCCAGGTCAAGGTGAAGGTGAAGGTGAAATGATGTTTTAGCGTTAGTCGCAAGGGCCAGTAGTAGGTTAACTAATCGAAACCTCGACCCTGGCCTGGCTGTGACGCTTCCGTGGCTGGGCTCCAACCCTGACCACACTGAGCAACAACAACAAACAACAACAACAACATCGAGCGAAGTAGTGGGACTTGTGTAGTGAGTCTATTCTGACTCCACGAGTCAGCTGGATTTCACCACGATGCCACAGCACCTTCATGGTCACGGCTTCCACTAGCTTCTCAGGTTCCAGATCCCACTTGTGTACCAGGTCCTGGGTCACATCGAGTCCAACATCCCGGCTTCCATCTGAATTCCGTGTCCCAGATTTCTGTCGGCCGGCCCGATCTCGACGTCATTGCTTTTTGATATGAAATTGGAGTGAAAATAGTATATGTTTTTGAAGCTATGGCGGCATATCATATCTCTTGCCACCATTGCTTCCCGGCGCATTGCACTCATTTCAAAGATAGTTTCTAATGTTGAATTTTCATATCAGGATTAACACAAAGAACAACAATAGTGACATTTTCTTCCCAAATTCATTGAAACAACAGCACAATAATTAAGTGTATACAATAATATACTGCAACTAAATTTCAAAATTGCAAGAAACATCGGAATCATTTTTGGACCTACTTAAAATACTTTTTTCTTCCGAAACGTCTGAAACAGACCGAAACAGTTGAAAAGGAGGAATTTATACCTAGATGCGGATCGAAAAGCACCAATCAAAAAGGAGCGCTGGGTTGGCATTGTGTTTTAAACACCAATCATCTTGCGAGATACAGCGTGAAGACCAATAGGACTAATTGAAAAGTCCACATGAGAAGACAAACTCTTTCTCTCAAGACTTATTGCCAATGATTTTAAAACAATCTTCGCTGCAATTTTCCGCACAATTCAATTAAGATTGTGAAGTAAGTGTTGTCCTATGTCAGAATCGTGTTGAAGGCTAGGTTGTTGCAAGATTGTTGCAATGTTTCCGTTGTTTCTTGCAATTTTGAAACGTTTTACTGCTCAAAGACCAAGTAATTAAATTATTAGTTATCATCTACATTAGCAATCAATTTTTAAATAGCTGATAATTTATTTAAGTACTGTAGTACAGTTTTGGTTATTTACTAAGACACTAGTCTTCGTCACTTTTGAGGAAATTTCAACGTTCAACGTAATTTTTTCTACAACTGATTATATGGTAAGTTTAGTACATTTCATCTGTATATATTTCATTAATAAGGATTGCTACTTTTACAGAGCATCATCCACTACAACACTACATACTGTAATAAACAAGAAACAATATTTGTTCAATATTTGTTGCGATAAATACCAGGAAAAAACCTTTAAACATACTCGGCCTCGTATTCAGTGGATCCTGTGCTCGGCATAGAAACCCGTACCTTAGGGAGAAGGCAAGCGTATATGTCCTTAATTTAGCTACTTATTAACGAGGGTACCCAGGTTACTCTACCCTGGGTACCAGAGCCTAGAGATTAGTACAGCAGATCTTTTTAATTTCGTTCTGTGTTCTTTTCACCTCCGCTGTACTAATCTCGAGGCTCTGGTACCCGTGTAGGGTTAATTCTAAAGGAGAGGTGTCTAAATTGGGTTAAGGCCGCTTTCGTGTGCGTTTTCGGGCGAACGAGCACAGAGTATTGGGGCCATTTTAGATTTGCGGCTTGACGGCTTCGACCCCTATTTTGCGACCGGCTTGCGGATCCGGCAAAGCTTTTCTACGATTTGCGGCTTCATAAGTTGCGTTTTGGCATGTATTGGCATATTACACGAGTCCTAGTTATCGCTAACGGCTGACGACTGAACTCAAAACCGCTCAAACTAGCTGTTTGCTCAAACCTTTTTGAGCAAACAGCTGTTGGGTATTTGTTGTTGTTGTTGCTGTTTGCGAAGAGAGGGACTCATGGAATAAGTCTAGTATTGACATAGGTTTGCGACTTTTCTTAACAAACAGTTAGGAACAAAATAAGCACACTGATGTAAGAATCCTTGTGGTGTGTAAAAAGTTCAGTTAAAATTACATTATATGTGTTATTATATGTTATATATAATATTTTATTATGACTTACAGTATATACAGGGTGTTTCAAAAAAAAGAAACCCGGGAAGGAAACCTTCGTACCAAAGTCAAAATTTAATTTTTGAGCATGAAATTTGCTACTCATGTTTATGAAGGAATGAGAATTATGCTGGCATCAATTTATAATGCTCTACTTCATGAATAACACTAGGAAGAAACAGAACTTTTGACACAGTACTGTATTTCTTTAGTCAACACAAAGAACAGTAAAATAACAGCATTTTTAGCCCATATAAAAAACCTATCTTGGCGATGATTTGGGGGGCGACTGCCCCTCCGTTCCCCCCCTTGTCTACGCCACTACCCTTGCTTATCCCAGCAAAAGAAAATCCTTAATTGCATTAAATGTAGAAAAAGTTTGTGCATATGCTTTATTTATCAATGAAACTCATTACAAGATATTTTTGTGAAGATGAAATATCAAAACTTAACCTTTCACTCACAAGAGTGTATGTACACAGTAAGTATTATAATAAAATTGTATTGGCTTTGAAGCTACGGTTCGCAAATGAAAACAATTTCAAAAGAGGGTTTCTTTTTTTCGGAACACCCTGTATATATTGCCCCCAAGTCTTTAAAGCGACCCCGATTTTGCAAGCTAAGCAGCAGATGAATTAACGGGAATAGAAATCGTTGCAGGAGCACTGCCAGCATTATCATTTCCAGAAGGCACAACAGAAGTATTTCGACCCAAAGATGACAAATTACACAACTTGGCCAACTCCTTTCTGAATTCTGATCCAGTAGCACAATACAGCAACCAGTTGATGGACGAGTTAATCACGATTCCAAGTTTGGCGACGGCATAGCTCTTATCGACGATGTTCCACGTCGGCTTCGTCGCATTGAATCCCAGCATCCATAAACACTGGGTGATGCACTGCGCGCCTAGGAGTATCAGGAAAGTGAAGCTCACAGCCAACAGCATCCACGTGACCTGGTCTTGTTGCTTCTTACGTTCTGCGATCTTCTTCTGCGAGAAAAATTCCACTGATTTCTTGACACGCTTTCTCATCGACCAGATAATGCTGAGATTCATGGTGGTGATGGATCCCCATGGGACGAGTACCAAAAACATGCAGTGAACCCAGAATTCGTAGTTTTTTGCTCCTTCGTTGCGACCATATTCTGTCTCCACAGCTGCATACGTGCCGTTGATGGCTGTAGGTGCGTAAGAGAAGAAATGTGGGATGTTGATGATAAAGGTGAAAGCGAGAGTGATGGCAATGGCAAGCAAAGTGCGAGATTTACTGCAATGAATTCTAGCCCTGACTGGAAAGTTGACGATGATACAACGTGTCAAAGTCACCCCTACCAACAACCATATACTGGACACGATAAGGAAGTAGAACAATGGAAAGCCGATATAGCTGTAGAAGAAAGCGTATGCATATGACTTTATGAATGAGGCATTTGTTGATGGCACAGTCTCGATTAGGATGAACAACACCAGTAAGAGGCTGTCGACAACACCCAGAGAGATGAGATAGATGCTTGTTGATGAACCGCTGTCAAATCTCTTTTTCAATATCTTGAACCAAATGAAAACTGAGGCTGCATTCCCCACCAAGCCGAAAATGCAGATAAGTAGGCCAACAGGAACGTTTGAGATCCAGTGAAGAACTGCAGCGCTGGCCTAAAGAAAATAAAAAAATTAAAAGGAAAAATAGGATCGGAAATGTCTAGAAAGCATAAAACGAAACAATTTCCTTATGCTTTATATAGATATAAAAAAGATTCCCCCGAGGCACTAAGGTTGGTGAGAATATCTATCTGCCCGCCTATCTATCTGCCCATCTATCTATCTATAATTTACTTGTTAAAGCAGGCAGTAGTTAGCAGCACAGAAGTGCTGATGTGGACCTGCAAAGAAAAGTGACAATTAAAAAGTAAAAATAAAAAAGCTAGTTCGTAGTTTTTTGCTCCTTGGAAACCGAGCCGAGTGATGACCGAGTCTCATTCGCAATCTGTGGTTATGGGTTCGATTCCCCCCAAGGTCAAACAAAGTCATCACGAAGAGTAAGGAGAGTCGCAACCTCTATGTAATTACATGCAAATGAAAAAAAGGAATCACGAGGTCTGGTCATATCAAGAGGAACGACTGGGTCGCACATTTTGAGATATTAGCGAAAGCGAATGGGATTGAATACACCAGTTCACGTTTTCCTTCACCTTAGCCTTCAACTTTTCCACCTTCAACCTTCACCTTCAACCTTCACCTTCAATCTTCACCTTAAACCTTCACCTTCACCTTCGCCTTCAAATTTTCACCTTCAACCTTCACCTTCAACCTTCACCTTCAACCATCACCTTCACCTTCACCTTCACCTTCACCCTTCACCTTCAACCTTCACCTTCAAACGTCACCTTCAACCGTCACCTTCAACCTTCAACCCTCAACCCTAACCTTCACCTTCAACCTTCACCATCTACCTTCACCTTCAACCTTCACCTTCACCCTCAACCTTCACCTTCAACTCTCAACCCTCAACCCTCAACATTCAACCTTCAACCTTCACCTTCAACCTTCAACCTTCACCTTCACCTTAAGCTTCACCTTCACCTAAAAACCTTCACCTTAAACCTTCACATTAAACCTTCACATTAAACCTTCAACATTCACCTTAACCTTAAACCTTCACCTTCAACCTTCAACCTTCAATTTCAACCTTCACCTTCACCTTCAACCTTCAACCTTCACCTTCACCTTCATCTGTTTACCTCTCCACACTCACATTTGCCCTAATTGCCCTGATAATATTCGCACAGCAGCCGTACAAATTTCTCACGTTTTCACCCAATGACACAAACTACTTCTGTATCTATATTTCTTTTTTTAAGAAAA
Organism: Chrysaora quinquecirrha; assembly: GCA_014526335.1. Lineage (NCBI taxonomy): Eukaryota > Metazoa > Cnidaria > Scyphozoa > Semaeostomeae > Pelagiidae > Chrysaora > Chrysaora quinquecirrha. Next base: position 140,061 of record JACTAT010000214.1, read on the forward strand.
CAGAGGACAATCCAGCTGCATTTTAGTAATTGGTTTAATTGCTTCATTTCAGATCGAGAATTTTGATTTTGGAATTTAGCAGAAGGGGAAATCGGAAAACAGGATATTTCACAAGGAGTAAACATGTTAAGAATGCAAATAACTCGAAAAGGTGATAGGGAAAACAAATTTAGGTCCCATTTTCATTAGCTTTCGGAGCGTCTTGATTTTAATATCTGATAGGTGTTGATGTTTACATCATGCCAGAGCTATTCGACAAGAAACGCTCAAAAAACTGGAGTAATTTTTGCTCCGTTATGTAAGTGATAGGAAAATCAAGACGCAGCGATAGCTATCTGGAATAATGTAAACATCAAATAATTTATGAAAAATATCTTGATCTAATCCCAACTAGAAGACATAGAAGAATAATGTCAAAACTAAGATTAAGTGATCACTGCCTAGGTATCGAAAAAGGTAGACACTATAAACCGCCTATTGATAGAAACGAGAGATACTGTAAATACTGCAAAAATATTGTAGAAGATGAAATACACTTTGTCTTAGTATGTAGTCAATACAATTTTGAAAGAGAAAATTTTTTAATCAAATCCACAGCCTTTATCCAAACTTTACAACTATCCCCTCTGCAAACCAAAAATTTAT
>JACTAT010000215.1:0-21812 GCA_014526335.1 Chrysaora quinquecirrha
GTGAAGCAAGGACACTTATTTAAACAAACAATGATTGACTGCTATGTACAACCCGGAAATGCAAATCTAAAAAATAAGAAAGACACTCTTAAGGCTTTTTAGGCAAGCATTTTTACAAAAAAAACTCCTTTCACACAGCTGGAATAATGGAGAGTAAGAGGTATATTTTCTATACCATACATATCTTTCGGTGATAATGGGCCAAAGAAACTTGAGTTAAATGACGATTAACAACACAGAGATGCGAACCTAAATAAATTTTTAGGAACTGCAAACAAATGATCGTCTGAGGCAAGGCAAGGCATCAAGGTTGGCCTCTATTGGTAAAAAACACCTGCTAGGCATGTAGGCTTGGTGACATGGATCGAGAAACGTCTGCTAGGCATGGAGGCTGGACCGTATGTGTTACATTCCAGCTGAGTATCGACCCTTGGCCGTATAAGTCAAGGAATTCCGGCTAAGCGAGAAGGCTGCTCGTATAGATCCAAAATAACAGGCCAAGCATTGAGGCAGCCCCATATTGGTCGAGAAAAGCCGACTAGGCATCGAGGCTTGCCCGTATGGGTCGAAAAACGCTTGCTAGGGATGGAGGCCTACCGTGTTGTGTCGAGAAAACCGTCCAAGCATTGAGGCAGCCCCTTATTGGTCGAGAAAAAGCTACTAAGCATCTGCACTGGCCTTTTTTGAGAAAAGCCGGCTAAGCATCGAGACTGGCCCGTTTTGTCGAGAAAAGCCGACTAAGCAAGGAGGCTGGTCTGTATTGGTCAAAAAAAACCCAGCCGTATTGGTCAAGAAAAGCGGGTTAAGTCGCGACTACACGTATGACTTTTTGTGTGAAATGGTGACACCACAAACCTGAAAATGTCCTGTCATGAAAATCCCTGAGGTGGCTACACGCTGCCACAAAAAAAGCTGCGACAGAAGTTCTGCAACAATCAACTTGCATGATAAGAAGAATGGGTCCTAGAAAATTTCGAGGAAAAGCCGCAACAAAAAGCAATGCGATGTGCTGCGTCCCCAATTTAAAAAGCCGGCTACATGCTGCAACATTACTGGCGACAAGTAAAAGCAAGTAGCGACAAGTTAACGAAAGCAATGTTCCGAGACTGTATTTCCTAAGGTCGCAGAACATTTTATTCGAAAATATATTCCTGGCTACACGTGCGACTCTTAGTTTTTTGCGCTCACGGCAAAAATTTTTGAATAAGTCCTGTCGCCATTTCAAGCAAAAAGTCACACGTGTAGCTGCAGCTTTAGGCAACGAGGCTTGGCAAACTTATTTTGCTCAACGAAAAGTTTTCAAGTACTTGTCAGGGGGTACATTCAGCTTAACTTCGAATATTCTACGGATCTCAGTGAAAGGAAACAAAATATATTCTATTCTTCAACAAGGCGGTAATATTTCATGCATCAAACATGTAGTTTCTCAAAGCCGATGTTAAAACTAATTCGAAAAATTGCTATACCCCCTGAATTATGAAAACGAAAGTGCTCAATATCTCGAGATAGCTTGATTTTCAGATACAAGTCCTATATAAAAGTTTGATCAGCATCAAATTTCGAATCGAATGATGTATAATTTGTTGGGGTTTGAAGAAATAAATAATTTGGCCTATGGGCTGGGGGGCTAAATTAGAAAATCCGCCGTTACGGCCACCAGAGTCAAAAATCTGGGTGGCCCAGAAGCTTAAATTATTTCTATCATCATAAGAAACAACCCAAACCACATGAAAGTAGGACCAGAAAATGGATAAGATATTCTTTCTCTGGTACCAGACTATTATACCAGAATGTACTTCAAAGCAGTGGATACAAAGACAAGCTCTCATATGAAAACCAATTACAAAGCACGCAGAGAAACAGAAGCCGAAAACGCAAGATAATATGGTTTAATCAAACTTACAGCAGGAATGTCCAAACGAACATAGGAAAGATCTTTCTAAAATTTATCGCCAAACATTTTCCATCAAGACATAGATTGCACAAAGCCTTTAACAAGAACAACGTGAAAGTTAGCTACAGCTGCATGAGCACATTCAGTCAATCATCAACCAGCACAACCAGCAAATTCCCAGGGAAAGCAACAAAACCAACAACAATGGATGTAGCTGCACAAAAAAGACCGAATGCCCAAAAGAACAAAATTGCCTGACAACTTGTATCTTTAACAACGCAAAAATTACAAGCAACAGCAAAGAAATCAACTACATTGGCTTTACTGAAGGGCCATTCAAGACAAGGTATTATGCGCACAATTTATCCTTAACAGATAGAAAGTACAAAAAGAGCACTGAATTGTCAAATTACATTTGGAAGCTAAAAGATCATAAAGAACCCTTCAAACTTTGGTTGTTCAATAAGAAGAAATGCCAAAGTATACAACAACAAGATGAAATGATGCAACCTATGCCTCACAGAAAAAATGGAAATCATTTAAGCTGACAAGGACAAAATATTAAATAAAAAACTGAGCTTATATCTAAATGTCGTCATGAAAATAAACTCTATCTGCTGATATTAAAAACAAACAAACAATAAATTATGTATAATATATGATTCACAGAGCTCTTCGTTCATGTAGAACATCCTCAGGTTTTACACCTGAGGATGTTCTATATGAACAAAAAGCTTTGTGAATCATATATTATACACGATATATTGTTTGTTTGTTTTTAATATTAATGGCTGCAATTTTTTTACATATAACTCTATCTATTAGATTTTAAGAATAATCAGTCGTAACAATCAAACTCTACAGGCATTCCGTTATCCAACCGCAATTTGTCATTTAATAATAGGGATATCCATACTCTATTAGTAGTCATTGCTGTTGGATGAATGCATAAAGCATGAAACTTTAAGTCACAGCACAAACTTGTTTTTTTCGAATTATCCAATTTATACCTATACAACAATGAAAAGAAAATTAATGATATTATGTATAAATTCTTTATTTGGTGATAAAAGTTCCAATGTTGTATGTCTTTATGAAGAATGACGATAAAAATCTGTTGTTTCAAAGTAAAAGAATTTAGTTTTTCAATAATTGCTTCCCTCTTTTAAACACCTACCTACCCCTCTTTTATACCCCCCTCGAAACTGGGAAAATAAAATAAATGCCTTGCGGTAACTTTGGGATTGGCATTGGCTTTAGAATTGGCTTATTATGACATTGCAGAATTACCGTTGCTGGGAGAAAGTAACTTTTACTAAGAGTCAGAGGCAAAAGGTTTGTTTTTTCTTTGAGAATAACTTAATTTTCTTAAAAGATGTAAATCCCCAACTTATCTATAGTTCCAAATTGTTTGCTGTCAAGTGAAGAGTTCTGCATAAATTTCTATCTACTGTATATGCAATCTCCTTTCACAACAGAAACTTTCAAAAAATTTCAATAATTTCAAAAAATTTCAATAGAGTTACATAAGATTTCACCTTCCATTTATATAGTTGCATAAAATTAGGCGAAATTAAGATACAATTACCAGATTTTTTATATCATCAGAATAACTGCCAGATGTTGCAAAATTATCTAAAATTGCTAACAAGGCAAATTAAATGTGACAAAACTTTTGCAATAAAGTTCCATTTTGTTTTGAATAAGCAAAAGAAATGTTTCACTATTATAATTAGCGACATGAGGCATATTTTTACAGAAGTTTGTTTGTAAAAGTAGTGCAACATCCTGGATAACACAATTCAAGTCAGTGTCCCTGACCGAATCACAACCCTAGAGGCACGGGTCAATCCCAACCTCAAACAACCCTGGGTAATCCTGGATTTTTGCTAGGCTTTTGATCAACTCTCAAAGTTCCCTTCAGGTTCTACCTTTGCTTTGTGGATGTGTGTTCCTGAAAATCAAAAACTAGCATTTCTTTACAGTGGGTCATTCATGTCCTTTCTTTCTCTGAAATGGAAATTTCTAAAACAGTTAAAATTTAGCCTGTTGGAAAGTATTTTGAGATAAGTTTCAAAAAACGACAACAGATTTTAGCTTGAAAGACATGTTTCGGATTCATCATCCATCTTCAGTTAAATTAACGTTTACACGGTGTGATTATTTATAACAAAATTAATTGGCAAATTTACAAAAAACCGTTACAATATTTGAAAATACAAAAGGTAACTTAAAATTTGAAATTTGAAAGTTTAAAAATACAATAGTAGCTAATGACAAACTAACCAATAGTAAAAGACACATTATTTGTACAAGGCACATGACGAACAACACGAAAACAACACAGGGAGGAAAATTAAAAGTTCAAACCTAAATTGACATGAAACAATTGTTTATTTAAATCCGGCTTTTCCCAGAGAATATGGAGAGCTTCTTTGATCTTTAGTTGGTAAAACGTTTCTGCAGAATCCAGAATACTGAAGCAGTTCTCGTTTGAGAGACTACGACAAGATTCAGAACCCTGCAGATGCTTGTATACGTGAGAATTCTTATCCCTAGATAAATGTTCACGAACTCGTGTGGAGAAATGACGATTGGTTTCACCAACGTAAACGGAATTACATCCCGCACAAGAAAATTTGTAAACAACACGAGAACGGAGCGATTTAGGAATAGGATCCTTCACTGTAAACAAGTTCCTAACCTTATAAGAAGAAAAAACTAGCCTTATATCCAAGTTCTTACAATAATCTCTGAGTAATTTACGAATTTTACGCTTAGCAAAGCTAGACAAAGTCAAATACGGTAACTTGAAATACAGAGTGGTTCCTTCAGAATTTTGAGGAGGCGTAGCCGTTTGCTCGGAGACTTGAACTTTATCCAAATACTTGTTAACGACTTTATCAATTAATCTAGTAGGGAAAAGATTCTTTTGTAAAATAGATTTAAGTTTCTTTAAATCCTCATCGAAGCCTAACCAAGTATTATTTATCTTATACGTTCTGTCCACCAAGGTGCGAATAAGACCCAATTTGTAGGAGAAAGAAGTGAAACCAAAATAGTTAGTTAACAAGCCCGTGTAGGTTTTCTTACGGTAAATAGATGTTATGGGAGTGGAGGAATCCCCGGAATCCTTGTTGTCGATTAAAACATCAAGGAAAGCTAACTTATTATTCACTTCTTTCTCTATTGTAAATCTTATGTTGGGGTGCTGGTTGTTAATATAATTGAAAAACAGAGAAGCATCCTGTTCTGAATTAAATAGACAAAAAGTATCATCCACGTATCTACGATAATAAAGCACAGGAGGGCCCTCGTACCTGTCAAGCCAAGCCTTTTCTTGGTGCCCCATGAAAAGATTAGCTAGAACAGGGCAAGGGCGAGCCCATGGATACCCCATCTACCTGGTCATAAAAGACTCCTTAAATAAAAAATGCGTTTGTGCTGTGGCAAATGAGAAAAGTTTAGTAAGATCATCCTTAGACAGCTTAAGATTAGAGTTACCTTCAAGAATATAAGTGACTGCGATATCTATAGACTCATGAAGAGGTATATTAGTAAAAGGCTTTCTACATCGAAAGAAACCATGAACTTATTAGCCGTGTCTAAAGTATTAAGCTCTTCTACAAAAGAAAATGTATCTGAAACGGTGTACTCATTAGGTAAAAGAGGTTGCAAAAGACTACAAAGAAATTTAGCAAGCTCATAATTATAAGTTCTTACAGAGGATACTATGGGACGAAAAGGAGGAGCGCTGTTAGGGGCCTAGTTTTATGCATCTTAGGGAGACCATAAATCCTAGCTGGCTGTGAACCTGATGGATAAACCTTATCATATATTTTTATCTGGTACGAGGGCCTCCTGAAAAGGCTTGGCTTGACAGGTACGAGGGCCCTCCTGTGCTTTATTATCGTAGATACGTGGATGATACTTTTTGTCTATTTAATTCAGAACAGGATGCTTCTCTGTTTTTCAATTATATTAACAACCAGCACCCCAACATAAGATTTACAATAGAGAAAGAAGTGAATAATAAGTTAGCTTTCCTTGATGTTTTAATCGACAACAAGGATTCCGGGGATTCCTCCACTCCCATAACATCTATTTACCGTAAGAAAACCTACACGGGCTTGTTAACTAACTATTTTGGTTTCACTTCTTTCTCCTACAAATTGGGTCTTATTCGCACCTTGGTGGACAGAACGTATAAGATAAATAATACTTGGTTAGGCTTCGATGAGGATTTAAAGAAACTTAAATCTATTTTACAAAAGAATCTTTTCCCTACTAGATTAATTGATAAAGTCGTTAACAAGTATTTGGATAAAGTTCAAGTCTCCGAGCAAACGGCTACGCCTCCTCAAAATTCTGAAGGAACCACTCTGTATTTCAAGTTACCGATTTGACTTTGTCTAGCTTTGCTAAGCGTAAAATTCGTAAATTACTCAGAGATTATTGTAAGAACTTGGATATAAGGCTAGTTTTTTCTTCTTATAAGGTTAGGAACTTGTTTACAGTGAAGGATCCTATTCCTAAATCGCTCCGCTTCTCGTGTTGTTTACAAATTTTCTTGTGCGGATGTAATTCCGCTTACGTTGGTGAAACCAATCGTCATTTCTCCACACGAGTTCGTGAACATTTATCTAGGGATAAGAATTCTCACGATACAAGCATCTGCAGGGTTCTGAATCTTGTCGTAGTCTCTCAAACGAGAACTGCTTCAGTATTCTGGATTCTGCAGAAACGTTTTACCAACTAAAGATCAAAGAAGCTCTCCATATTCTCTGGGAAAAGCCGGATTTAAATAAACAATTGTTTCATGTCAATTTAGGTTTGAACTTTTAATTTTCCTCCTGTGTTGTTTTCGTGTTGTTCGTCATGTGCCTTGTACAAATAATGTGTCTTTTACTATTGGTTAGTTTGTCATTAGCTACTATTGTATTTTTAAACTTTCAAATTTCAAATTTTAAGTTACCTTTTGTATTTTCAAATATTGTAACGGTTTTTGTAAATTTGCCAATTAATTTTGTTATAAATAATCACACCGTAAACGTTAATTTAACTGAAGATGGATGATGAATCCAAACATGTCTTTCAAGCTAAAATCTGTTGTCGTTTTTTTGAAACTTATCTCAAGTCTCATAGTGCTGAGAAATTTTGGTAATGTGTATATTTTGTTAAAAGTATAATTATTCCGTTAAGTTACTGCTACTAGTAATAAAATATTCTTAAATACCTTTAAAATGACATTATTGAGACATAATAAGCTTATTTTTTTCTTTAATTTTCTAGCATGCCCCAGCTCAGGGTATGAGTTATTAATAATATATATGTTGATAATTATAAGGAGTAGTGCTTGCAGTTAGTGCTAAAAACCTGATGTTTTAGTTTGGGAACAGACATGTTTCTATAATATATGAAACTACTTATTTATTATTATAATAATGAGTTAATTGCTTAAACTAATGTTTCTTATATCATTTATGAAGCAATGCAAATTTTCTGGGCTCAAGCCAAAGGTATTTTCAAAAATCTGTCAGCTGTCAGATCAACAAGCAGCACTTCACTTAAATATGCTAACAGCTTTAATTCATAATATTAGTAAGTTTGATGAATCATTCATACCTTCACAAGGGTTACAGCTACGTCTTGCTGCAGATGTCTGACATACATGCAAGCATGACTGCTTGATATTTTTGACATTATATCACTTGGCATTGATCTTGAAAAGTGGGCGATTTTGCCCACCAGTTTTTGTACGATGGAGAGTGAATCCTCCACATTTACGCAACTGTGGGTAATTATTCGCAATAATTTCACAAAACTGGTCATGTTTTGTGTTTTTGTCTTCGAAGACAATCTTCTTCCTTCCAAGGTCAGCTTTTTTCAATTTTTCCATCAAAGTATTGGTGGGCGTGGTTTCTTGAGTTGTGCAAGGTACACAGCAGAAGTCATGGGTCCAGGTTTCTTTGATGGGATAAGGGACCACACTACGCAGATATCCTCGATTTTCATTGTGGGAGTATCTTCTCGAGGAAAGTGCTGGAAATGCCATTCTGTAGAAAAAATATCTTTATATATTTATAATACACACATTTCATTTGAATTTAGGGCGACCAGCCTAAATTTTGCTCGGTACAATCGACTCTAGAAGGCATTGCTGAGAATTGAAAAAGAACTGTACAATGCCGCCTCTTATGGGTGTCTTCACAAGCCATAAGCTCCTGTCCTGCCATATTTTTTACCCCAAAGCGACTCCATACTTTGTGGATGTGGTTATCCATCACATACAGCAGCTGTCATTATATCTTCACCAGGAAATTCGTCAATGTCAATTATTTGTAACACTTCCAGAAAAGCAGCAATAATTGGTCTAGTGACTTCCAAAACAGAGAATTGTTTACAAGCATCAACACAACATATCAGTAACAACATTTTGTCTGTTAACAACACTTCTATCAACATACATGGTACACTTATCAGAGGCTGGTTATGTGTGGCCAAATTCTTGAAATAAGTTTTTCAAAAGGGATTAGAAAACCCAAAAGCATGTATTTGCCATGGAGAAAATATTAGCTAGTGTGTTGCAAGGAGAGTCTGAACAGCTGCATAAAACAGGGCCAAAATCAGATCTAGGAACACTGTAGACAAAGCTCTAAACCATCCACTGTTGATGAAGAGTAGCTCCACATACTTTAAGAGTTGCAGGGAAATATTATTAGGGAGAGAGGTCAGATTGGCAAAGATCGAGAGGATGCTGATGCTCATCTTTTGCTTCATACCTATCACTGTTTAGTCCAGAACAGCACCAAAGCTATTATGAAGCATGAACTAAAACACCTAATGTTCACGTTTCAGATGGCAAAACTTCATCAGCAGTTACAAAATTATTTCGTCAAACATCTCCCCAACATGTAGAGGTAAGGAGCTATGGAAGTCCGCAAGATCAAGATCAAGTCAATACTATTTCAACAATCAAGCACCAAGCATATACAGAAAAAAATTCTAATGACGTTTTGAAATCTCTGTTCATAGTAAATTGTCTATTTCATCGGCTGAATAATCATGTATTTTGTTTTTTTGTACCCTATGCAAATATAGCTTTCCTGGCATAGTACCCTTCCTTCCTCAGATCTAAGATTAACCTATAATTGCCTCCTTTATTTGTAGGGCTGAAGAGGCCGAGTTATTTTATGCATTTGGAAGACTGGCACAGATAGATGTTAAATATATTCACTAGCAAGCAATCTAAATCCAGATTGCAATGACAAGATGTCATCTTAAATGTCTGTAACTATATATTCTACTATCATCAGTTAGATTGAAACAAAGGATTGGTGTTAAACTTTCAGCCCCCCAAAAAAATGTGGCAACAACTCAAAGCAGCTTTTCATTGCCTTAAACGGTAGGTTCATGACTGAGCAACCATGAACCTCTTCACCATCTTCCACCACTTAACTTGAACTCGTGCTTTTATTTCCACCATTGTCAGCCCAAAAATATCTTTGATGTTGTCGCTCAGTCTTGTTTTCAGTCTGGCTCTAGCTGTGTTTCCAATGATCATCCCTTTCAGCAAGTTGTTCTCAAGGCTTTTACTGCTCGCCTTTTTTCAGTTTATAGCGCCATTTTGGATGGTACGTCACAGGCATAGTGTCACAAGAAAACCATGTGCAAAAGAAGGATGACCTCGCAGAAAGCATCTAGAAAGCATTTTATTGGTTAGAGAGACGGTGAATGCCACTTGGTAATTTCAATTGGTTAGTGGAGTCAAGCCCATCCTCTTAATGACTCAGATATTTCCCTACTTTTTCTACCAATTTATATTTTTCGACTTCAAATTTTTCTCTCATGTCTCTTGTTGAGAGTGAAATCCTTGTTTACATCTAAAACTAAAAAAACTTCTTGAAATATGCCTCAGCAAAGTTGCTACGTGCGTCCCTGTAATAATAAATCTTGGTTGCCAGAACAAATTGTAAGAAGAAATCGTACTGATGTGTTAAAGTTTCATATATTTCCAAGAAGCAGTGTGAATTAATGGCGAAACAATAATTCACGATCGAGGTTCTTCAATAATTCGAATAACAATAAGAAAGAAAAAATAGTATGATTAATAAAGTATACCAAACCTGTAGGCATAAGAATCGATGAACAAATCAAAATAAGCAAGCACTTACAAGCACAAAGAATAACGATAAAATAAACAACAATAAGGTTGAGCTGTGCAGTGTGAGATCAGGGGGTTTTCCCAACAATCCCCCCTCTATGACTCAAGCAGAGTCAAGCATAAGCCTGGACTTCCACTGCACATCCCTGGCCGCAGCCCTGGTGGTAGGGTGTCTACCCTTGGGGCTCTCACGCACTACACTTTCTCCACTCTTATTCTCACAGTCCTTACCTTTCCTCTCATCTTCACCTACAGTCATAATAGCATTCTCCAAAGGGTAAAGTTTTTGCAGAGGTCTGCATAATATATCTGCCTTACCTCTACCTCCTTTGCGCACACCTAAGCGCCTCTAATTACGCCATCATTCCCAATAATTATTTCCTCAATTTCTCTGATCTTCCAATTTCCCGTTTTAACATTGTTTTTTCAATCACCACGATGTCTCCAATTCAAATCTGTCTTTCTTCATTCGACTCCATTTTATGTCTTTCTCTAAAACTTACAAGATATTCTCTATGAAACCTGTTGCGAAAGTGGCTTTATTTACTAGTTAAATACTCAAATCTTTTAAAAAGACAATACTCATTATCACTATCTTTGACACTGCAATCAAACTGATCCACTCAAGATGGCAATCTTCTCCCAAACATTAAATAATATGGGGTTAATACTTTAACTCCTAACTCATCATACTGATATGTAAGCGGTCCTGAATTCAACGTCTTCTCAATTTGAGTAAGAACAGTCATCAATTCATCAAATGAAAGCCTAGCGTTTCCTAGGACCTTTCTCAAGCATCTTTTGACCAGCCATACCATTCGCTGGAACTGGCCTCCCCACCATGGGGACCTCTCCAAATTAAATTTCCAAGTTATCTGCTTAGATTCTAAATATACCGCAACTTTCTGATCCTTAGATAGTTTATCCAGTAATTTCGCTGTCAATTTGAATGCATTGTCAGAAACAATTATAGAGGGTACACCTCTTCTTGAGCAAAATCTACGCAAACAACATACAAACGTAGTCATACTTAAATCATTGACAAGATCAAGATGCAGTGCTCTTGTGACACAGCAAGACAACAAAGCGATATAACATTTATTTGTACCTTCCTTATCTTTGAAAAACAAAGGACCTGCAAAATCCACGCCAACATTTGCTGAAGGGTGGAGCTTCTTTTACTCTGAATTCTGGCAAAGGGGCTGATGGTGGAGAACCATACGATTTTCCTTCAAATTTTCTGTAAATGAAGCAATCTTTCATTATCCTTTTAACATACTGTATACCCTTTGTAGCCCAAATTTTAAACCTTAATTCCGCCAGTGTTGATCTGAGTTTGCAGTGATGCACTGTATCGTTCACTCTAATATGATCAAATTCGTAAATCTATGATCTCTCGGTAATATTACTGGAAATTTCGACTATATGCAGACCTGAATTCTCTAATCTTCCGTGACACCCAAGTATTCTTTTCACATCTTTAACTCAAAGATTAATATGAGTTTTCGTAAAATCCTGTTCTTTGCTTAATGCATTTTGCTCATCCTTGATCTACATTTGCTCTGCCTGTTCTATCTCACACACACACTCAGGCCGTCCTTTATCATCTCTTCTTTGCTCTTTTAAGCTTTACGTTGGCAATGAACCATTCCACAAATACTGTGACTCTGGGAAGTCTTCCTAATGCGTTGAACCTATTTATATCTATGACATTACTTACAGTAGATACTCTTTCCGTTACAACACTCAATACATTAGCCTTCTTTTTCTCTTCACTCACATCATCTGATTCTTTCGAACATAAACTTTTTGGCCATTCTTCTTTTCCTTTTGTGAACCAATGTGGGCCTTACCACCACAGTTTACTGTCTCTAAGATGACTTGAAGTTGCAGCCCTAAATGCTAGATCTGCCAGATTATCTAACCCACCCACATGTCCCCAAGAATCTTTCTTAGACAAAGTCAAAATCTCGTTAACTCTATGCTGCACCAACTGTTTCCTCTTGCCATTATTGAAGATCCAATATAACACAGTCTTGCTATCTAGCCAGAATCTAACTAACTCTATCTTTACTTGGGAACAGAGGGCGTTATAAACAGTGTTCATTAATACTGCTAGAATTCTAGCCGACATTAGCTGTAATCTAGGTATTGGGAGACTTTTCAATGGCACAACATGTGTCTTCTAACATATCAGTTTACTATAAATGCTTGTGGTAGTTTCATAAACCAAATTGACAACTGCAAAGCATGCCTTTTTACTTGCATCTCCGAATCCCTGCAGTTGACATGACAGTACTTCTCTTTCTCTCTCATCGTACATACACATAGGAATGGATATTCTCCCTACCTCTACTAGATCCTGTAGCCATTTATACCATATGGATGCTTTATCTTGTGAGAGTGGGTCATCCAATCCTAACTTGTCAATACATAATTCCTGAAATACCACCTTGGCTGTGACTGCAACAGAACTCACTATTCCTTGTGAGTCGAATAATGAAGCAGCTCTTTTGTAAATGAGCTTCATTAGAACCTGCTCAGTAGTCAACGCTGTAGTAGATTTTCTGAAGTGTCGCTAAATAGTGCTGAATATTGTAATGAACTACTACTACTGATATATACAAGATACAGAACTTCTAACTACTTATATGTACAGAATACCACAAGAAACATGACTGATAATTAGCTATTAATATGAACCCAACTAACTACCCTATAATTGATGTCTATGTAAATAAGTGTTCACCTTAACAGGGATAAACACACTTCACATTATCAGTAACTTTTCAAAAATGTAGTTTAGATGCTTCAAATGGCGATTCTTCATCTCCGCCAAAAATAATGAAACATAATTTCAATGCATTACTACTTTCTGGTGAAGAAAATTTATACCTGAAAGTGAACATATCTAACAAGCTTAATAAAATTGGGCTTCTTCCAACCTTTCTCCAGGCGTTTTGCCACACTGGCAGCTTTCTTTAGCTTCTCATCTTCTCACCTGTAAATGATAGCTTTGTAGGCGTCTTGGAAGTGCTCCGTCTGCATGAACTCCTGTGATGACATGGTTCTTGGAGTCCCATATTTATCAGCCATCATGGCAGGACAGTACTAAAAGCACGGTTGTCCTTTCCGTATGATGGTGTCGTAAAGGTTGCCAACTCCAGAGCCTTTTGCTTTTGGCTAATTGCAATAGGAACAGAGAAGACCAATCACAGGCTAAGGGGCACGTGCTTCTACTTTTGCCTTTGTCTTTCTGGCTGATGGAGTTGAAGCAGCTTCCACAGGCTTTGGGGCTATCGGGCGAGGTTGTGTGGCTTCAAGCATGCCAAGATGCAGGACAGAAATGTCGTTGCATCGAGCCGAAACTGCATCGAGCTGAACGAGGTGCTGGCAGATCACTTTCATCAACTAAAAAGATATCATTTGAAAGCAGCACTATAAACCATGGGTATGCTGAATGAGCTTCAGATGAACAACAGCAGTCAAGTTGACAAATGCAATGAAAGGCATCCAGAAGTTCCGTAATCTCACCGCTCAAATGCTGCCGACATGCACTCTGATGAGCAAACTGATGTCTACTGCTCTTTCCAGATCATCCCAAAGAAGCTCTCCTGTATTCGGTGATGGTGAACAAAGCAACGGGGAAACACAGCACCATTTGTCGACCCATCTGAATTTTGGCTTCTCCACTTGAAGGAGCGTATATCTCCTCCCAAGGCCAGTGTAGCAAGACTCCAATGCTTTTTTGGATTCTGCATCAAACATGACCTAACTGACAATTTCCAAGAACTCATTGATGAAAGTGTGGCTCCACACTGCACCACTGTCAAATTCGATCTTGTGTGGTCAGAGCGAATGTACGAACCAAAGGAACCCTTCAGCAGACTGTACAGGGTGGATTTCTGCTCTTCATAATCACTCACAAGGTAGTTTGTGATAAACTCTGGTGAAACTGTGACCCCACAATACCCATTGGTGTCAGAAAAGTCTCCAAATTTGACGCTGGGAGCGTTCACATCAAAGACCCAGGTAAATGTTAAGATTGCCATGACGAGTTTGCTGTCTAACACTCTAAAGGAGTAGCATGTACTGGAAGTGGCGACGTTCAAATTTCTGTCTGGCCAACTCATTCACCTCATTTGCTACATCTGCACGACTTCTTCCACTGCTACGAATTCTGTCGACAAGACCAATATCAATTGCCTTCCTGTATGTCATGTAGGCAGAAAACATGTTTCGAATGCAGTCCGGCAGGAGAGGCATATATTTCGGTGAATCAGCAGACCATGGTTGATTCTCACAATTGTCACACATCAGCTCCATTGAAAAAATGTAGTACTGCCCGGCTTCTGCAACAACAACACAAGGCTTGCGAAGACCTTTTCGTTTAGCATGACCATGGCAGTCCTTATTGATGCAAGGGAGTGAGGGACATAGTGGCTTACAAACAGATTCAGGCGCCCAAACAAACATAGGGTAAAGGTAGAATGGGTCAGGCTGTGGTAAAGCAGACGGATGGCATTTCTTCAACTCAGGTGTTGGAGGTATCCTCAGCGAAGACTTTCCTTCCCAGCAGCTTGGCTGGTTGTAGTCGATTTTGCCAGGATAGAGCCCAAATTCCTTCATTTCAGATTCCATCCAATGTGCTTGAGCAGTGCTGCAATTCCACTTCTTCCTCCCCATGTCTATGGGCAAAAGAACTTCGGCAGCTCCAGAAACAGGTGCAACAGGTGTAGCAGATGTCACAGGCGTTGATGCAAGAGGCGTTCTTTCTGTAGACAATCAAAATTACATTCTAAATGTGATGAAGCTTTTGAAAACTGCATTCATTGTTAAGACATTGATGCAAACATTATTGACCCATTATATGATGCTAAACATATTAAACTCATAATCTCAAAAAAGGAAGAGTAAGAAATCTAAAGTAGAGGCTGATAAACCAAACAACATTTCAGTGCAAAAAACAAACGTGATCTTTCCAAACTAAAGAAAATGATTAATTATGAGAAAACAATTAATTAATGGAACAACAACTGTGAAATGTTCAGAGAATATAATTACCTTTAAACTGTCAGAACCAAGGAAGCCAATGGGTACGGCAAATACAGTGAATACGGAGAATACAGTGAATACAGATAATATGATTAACACAAGCTGAAAAAAGAAAAAGGTATTATTAACTATAGCACAGCTTTCCAAATGAATCAAGATAACCTTTTGAGCGCTGGTAAATGTTTCTAAGAATACCGTAAATATTAACATTTGACACATTAGAGAGATTAAGGTAGACATCTATTATATAACACATGAAACTCTAACAAAACCAACGAGGAAAACAACTATATACAAGCCGGTAATGTGAACATAAATAACAAGAAAGATAGTATTAAGGACATATTTTCCATAATCACACTTTTGGAAAGAAACCTCCTTTCAAAAAGCAGAAATAATGGAGGCAATAAGTGGAATCTCTACTGTGCTATACATACCTTCTGGTGATAGTGAAGCAAGGACACTTATTTAAACAAACAATGATTGACTGCTATGTACAACCCGGAAATGCAAATCTAAAAAATAAGAAAGACACTCTTAAGGCTTTTTAGGCAAGCATTTTTACAAAAAAAACTCCTTTCACACAGCTGGAATAATGGAGAGAGTAAGAGGTATATTTTCTATACCATACATATCTTTCGGTGATAATGGGCCAAAGAAACTTGAGTTAAATGACGATTAACAACACAGAGATGCGAACCTAAATAAAAGAACAGAAAATTTCAGGCTAAAGCTTCGCTAACTAAGCTGTGCAACAGAAAACTGTTATCTGACAATACGAATATCAGGGAGCAAAACAAAGATTAAAAATACTTTCCACCTACCTTTTCCCTATAATTAACCAATTACGTTACTACAGACTAATATTACTGGGAGTAACATGAAATTCGAACCTAAAAATCGGAAAGACACTTGTATGGCTAAAGCTTTTAAGACTCCCGTTTTTATGGAAGATTTTACAAACAGAAACAAAGAATCCTTCTTCCACACAGCAATAACAAACGGAGAGAATAAGATGTGCTTGTACTATGCTATACATACCTTGCGGTGATAATGAACCAAGAAATCCAATGGAACAAAGAAAATTATAGAAACTTACAACTGGGAAATGCGAACCTAAATAGTAAAAAAGAAACTTATAAGTTTATACCCTTCAAAAGTCAAATAGTCTCCAGAGATAACTCTTTTGAGAGACTGTAGGAGAATTTGATAGAATAAAGTAGTTCTGAAGTATTTTCAACATACCTTCCCACGAAAATGAACCATAAATTTGACTATAATAAAACATTGAATAACATGGAATGTGAACATAAATGATGAAAAAGACACAGCATGAAGCTTTACAGACTAACACTTTAACAGAAGATCATTCTTCTTGTTGAGTAAGAATATTCGGCAGAGTAAGCTAGAGTGTAAGTATAGTCCACCTACTGTCCTTCTATAATGAATGAATTATAAGGTATGAATTTGTATAATTAAGGATGAATACTTCGACGAATAACACGGAATGCGAACCTAAATGATAAAAAGACGCTAATAGAGCATTACAAACACTTTTATAAAAGATAATTCTTTTGACGGAGTAAGAATATAGTGCACAATTCTCTAGATTTTCCACCTACCTTCTGTCTAAAATGACCCAGTTAATATCTATAAACAGCACAGATAACACAGATAACAAACCTAAATAAAGAAAAAGACACCAATTAGGAACAAGCAATACATATAATTTTTTAAACAAAACACGTTTTAGAAAGTAAGCATATAGACACAGCAGATATAGGTATATAAAGTACTTTCTACATACCTCCCAGGTAAAGAGAACCAACGAAGTGCTATGATGCAGTAGATAGAATCACAACCAATATAGAAACCAATGGATTATCAAACTGAAAAATAAAGAAAACACTATTTTGGAGAAAACTCCATAGTTTCCAGAAGGATTTTTGGGTATGGGGATTATTTAGTAAATAACAAGACACTGTGGGACACTGCAAACGTGAGATTGAAGTGAATCATTTCAGTGCTATTACATGAAGTAGCTATAAGATTTGTACATAACAAAGGAAATGATGGAGGAGGTTAGCAAAGTCGGTTGTACAAGTCAGCTTACAAACTTAACAAGAAGTTAAGGGATAGGTGCAATATACAATGGTAAACATATAAGCTACATTGATACTATCAAGGAACTGTTCTTGGTTGATTTAGGCCAACAAACATACATGGCCTAAATGGATATTTCACATGGCCTAAAATTAACAGGTTATTCCTGCTTTCCTCTAATTTGTATCAAACAGAGAACAGATATAAAACTATTAATCACAAAGTTATAATGCAAAATTGTTGGTAAATCATGCTGGAAAGATGTTGCTGACAAAGCTTATTGATTAAAACTACATACATTCATCAAATCATCTAATAAAACTGTTTATATGGCAGAACAGTTGATATACAGTACTAATGAATATGATTAGTGTGGCCTGGCATGCTTCCCTTGCCGGTTTACCATCAGAAAATCACTGCTTATTTATTCAAGAACTTTACATTTCTATTCTACATTTGGCTGATTAGGACCTGGTTTCCTTAAAAAATCAAGAACCCACATACATCACTGCGTGCCAGGAAAATAAATAACCCCTTTGATTTTGTGTATAAATACCTTTTTTAAACCATAACCTCTGACCAAATGTCAATTTTTATTTATATTTAAAGTACTTAAAAATTTGATGAAACGCATTTTATCTCTGTTTTTACCTACCTTGCTCTTTATTCATATTTCATTATTACAATGCAGAATTTCACATCATTTTATTGACATATAAAAATATATGCTATTTCTAATATACTTAATATATGGTAGAAGGTGTGGGGGCAGGGGATGTAGAAAAGTCAAGAAAGTAAAAACCCATGCAGAAGAGAACAATAGGGCAAAAAAAATGAGGGGCAAGACGGTGGGCAGGGGGTAAAAAGGTGTGCAGGGGGGGGGGTAAAAACAAAAACTGAGAAACTGACAACCTATGCTGAAGAGAAAAACAGAAGGGGAAATATAAATAAAAGGGAGTATTAACAGATGGAGTTTTCTTAGTTTGAATTAAAAATACTGGGAGAAATGTCACAACAAAATAATATGTAATAAAACTCTAGGCTAATAAGGATTCATTTCAGGAAATACACAAGTGCTGTACTTTATTTAATTATCCATATTTTGTGATCTCTGTAATTTCATGATTTCCTAAATCCACTAACTCAATATTGCTGATTGCCCACCTTCTCAAAGAAATCTAAATTAGGCCATTGCCCTTCTTTCAGAAAGCCTTGGATATCTGAAGGTTTTCTAACATATTTCTTGCCCAGATCTGTGGTGGCCTTAGGTGTTTTTTAAATGCCTATATTTCGTGATATTTGTCTGATATTTCATTGATAAAGGATGTTTTACTAGCAGCCGAAGATCTACCTAAGAATGTAGTTAGTGTTAGGCCCTATCAAACAACAAATTTTATCTGCTTCTATGGCTAAAATATGTAAACAAAACTTACCTTAGATGAAGAACAAGCCTTGCTTGATTGCTTAAAAATGAAAACCTTGAGTTCTTCAAAACACGAGACACAGAAAAATACTCTGACTTCACGAAGTGAACTGTGAGTAAATTGCCGCCATTCGTTAACGAACACGCAAATGTAACGAATGACCATCTGGCTAACAGGCGCACTACTTAATGCCACCAGGGTACCATTTGCCTCAGCGAATCAAATCAATTAATACGTAGTGCATCGTTTGCTTTAAACCAGTCATTGCGAATCATCATGTTCAAGTCCAGAAAATTTAGAAAAGCATAAGACATTATGTCAGACCTCCCAAGCTGTTGAATATCCTAAAGATACAGAATTAAAGTTTGAACAATTCAAGTATCAGAGCTGGCTACCATTGATCATCTATGCAGATACTTAATCCATTTTAGAAAGCTTAAACAAAGGAGCTGCTTATCAAGAACACAAGCCGATTAGTTATTGCATATATGTCAAGTCCATTGATGGCATATTAGATAGCAACAACCGTTTGAATGCTATACTGGCGAAGACTGCATGGAGGTGTTGATGAACAGATTGGATGAATTGAATGATCAAATCCGAACAGTGTTCAAGAAAACCATACCGATGATTAGATTAACAGCCATTTAATGATACAGTAGACAGAAACACCGCAGTGCAAGACACAAAAGACAACTATGTTTTTAATTTGCTAATATTTCGCCCTGCCAAGCAGGGCTTCTTCAGAGTGTGATCGAATACAAATTTTTTAACAGTATATACAGGCAATTATTTTGAATTATGGTTCGTGAGATCTGACTCCACCTCAACCCATTTCCTAGATGTCACTGTCACACTCAACACAGACCACAGCATTTCCACGGACCTCTACATCAAACCTACTGACACCAATCAATATCTTCTCCACTCTTCTGCCCATCCCAAACACACAAAAAATTCCATACCATACAGTCTCGCTTTACGCCTACGACGCATCTGTTCAGATGACACGACCTTTACTAAACGAACGACTGAACTGCTAACAAACCTTACGAACAGAGGCTACAGACGCAAACATGTACGTAACGAAATACGGAAAGCTTTTCTTATAACAAGACAAGACAGCTTAAGGACACAGAACAACATGACTCCTTTTGTGGTAACCTACCACCCAGGGTTACCTCAATTGGATCAAATACTTACTAAACACTACAGCATACTACAGAACTCTGACGACTGCAAAGAAGCTTTCCCCCAACCACCGGTACTCAGCTACAGAAGGACGAAAAGCCTTAGGGATCACCTGGTACGTGCTAAAATAAAAAATGACGTCACCAACGATTCCCAGGGCGTACAAAAAATGCTCGTCTAAACGCAACTGCAACACATGTACGCACATACTGGACGGGGCAAAAACTGTTACATTCACTAACACAGATAAAACATTTAACATCAAACAGCGACTGGACTGCAACTCTACTAATTTAATTTACGTAATACAATGCCTGCGGTGTCTACAGAACAGGGACAATAACTGCCAGTACATCGACAGACAGGAAGACGACTACGAGACAGACTCAACGAGCACCGTAGGGACATCATCAACAAAAGACAAGACAAATCCGGGGTTGCAGATCACTTCTGTAAACCCGAACACACAGTTGACGATCTACAAATTTTACCGATACTACAACTACACAACAAAGGAGAGAGTGTTAGAAGAGCCACAGAACAGTTCTTCATTGGCCTAGCTAACACTCTGGCACCTCACGGGCTTAACAGGACCACTGACCGCAAACCAATTTTAACCTTGTCCTCTTCGCCGCCTGTCTATTCACTACCTCACTATTTTTAAACTTATAACTATTATAATAATCAAGGATATTAATTTTTTTTCCTCCTTAAAATAACAATATTTTATAATTATCAATTTTATTATCATTTCACCATTATGATTATTATCATTATTTATATCCTTATTACCACAACATGCACATCTTCATCCCACACCTTGCCACTGCGAAGCATCAAACATACCACCAATCAGATCTCACCAACCATAATTCAAAATAATTGCCTGTATATACTGTTAAAAAATTTTTATTCGATCACACTCTGAAGAAGCCCTGCTTGTCAGGGCGAAAAATTAGCAAACTAAAAACATAGTTGTCTTTTGTGTCTTGCCCCGCGGTGTTTCAGTCTACTGTATTTATTCAACTCTTTGCCGCAAGAAGCTCTCTAGCTGAAAGCAAGCAGTAAGCTAAGTGGTCCTTTCTTCTTTTTTCTGTCATTTAATGATAGTGATAGAAAGAAGGTCAAAGATCATTGTCACATTACAGGAAAATACAGAGGTCGAGCTTGCAAGTATTGCCACTTCAATCACCCAGATAAAGTAGCAAACTGTCAAACGATCCCAATGGTCATCCACAATCTGAAAGTGTATTACATGCACCATGTCCTGAAGAATTTGGAGGCAGAAATACAAAGATCATTGCAAATTCGAAAGAAAAGATCATGACTGCAGAGACTGGTGCTCTGACTGACGTGAGTGAAGATGGTAGGGAAAGAAATATTCATGGAATCAAGTACATCGACTCCTTTGCATTTCTGAGTACAAGTCAACACTAGCCAACAACTTGCTGAAAGAACAATTCGTCTCCGCGAAAGGCTACCTATATGATGAGATTACTCAACAACAGTATCCTGAAATACCGAGAAATGAACTGGAAAGACTTGCAGAATTGAAAAGAGAACTTCGAGGAATGTTTGAACCAGGTGTAGCATGTAAAAACGGGCTAAAAGATGAAGATGCTCTAGATTATAGAAATTGGGAAATACCACCAAGGGGAAAATTGAACAATATTGAAGTTGCAGAAGTTGAGAGTGCATTTGAGATGCTGACAAGAAAAGGTGTTCATCCCTATGGTATTTCACTCTGTAATCGAAAAAGATGCAAACTATGTTCTCTATATCTACAACCTGGAAACATTTTTGAAACTTCAAATGGAACAACATGGAATTTAAAAAGTCATGTAACTTGTGAAAGCAAAAATATTGTGTATTTTTTAACATGCAACTGTTGCAACAACAGAATAACATACATTGGGCAAACAACTAATTTACGTCAACGCATGAAAAATCATAAATAATCAGTGTGGTACTCTAAGTAAAA